>JAVTVY010026505.1:0-18182 GCA_036873755.1 Hanleya hanleyi | reverse complement strand
TGAATTTGGGATCAGAACCTGCAAAAATTTCCTGACAAAGAATTTGAGATCATATTGTTGATCGAGTAGTTGGCTTCATGGTAAATGTTTTTTTGTGTAGCATGCTTAGATTGAGTGATGACCAGGTGCTGTTCTGTGAACACTGGAGTAAGGGAGAATTTTAAAATGATAGATTTACCTCAAAAATCATAGGCTACATGTATGTACATGATATAAATACACACATATTTGTGCTGTGTTACGAAAGTAGAAGGTAGAGATAGATTATTTTTAACACCGGCCTACAGTATTTGACTACACCATTATAATCTTCAGAGGAACCGTCGTGATATGATTGAAAAAATGTTGAAAACAACGTTAAATCCTACTCGCTCACTATTTGAATACGGTTTACAGCATTTTCTAGTATGCTTTGATATGTAGAGTGAATGAGTGAATAGGGTCTTTGATCTGCTTGTAGTGGAGAATAACAAGGGAAAATACTTGGGGAAAGCACAGGTGTATATAAGGCATTGTATTTTATGACATTAGGTGAATAGGCACAGCAAAGGGAAAATAGTGGGATATTGCATTGAGGAAAATGAGAAATACTGGGTGAAATTTCCATGGCACTGGATTTATGATCTCGGGAAATAGGCAAAATGACGGGAAATATTGGGGTATTTTATTGGGGAAAATGAAGAGAAATGGGTGAAATAATTGGTGAATATATAGAGATGATTAAGAGAAATAGAGGTAAGACTGGGGACCTGATCAAGGTTAGATGATATGGATACAGATGTAAAGAAGATATAATGGGGAATTACCGATGGCTATGCGTCATTGGTATGAGGGAGCATGTGTAGGGCGGTGTGGGGGAACGCGTTGCACGGCATACTCTGTATAAGGGAAAAATAGTGGGATATTGCATTGAGGAAAATGAGAAATACTGGGTGAAATTTCCATGGCATTGGATTTATGATTTCGGAAAATAGACAAAATGACGGGAAATATTGGGGTATTTTATTGGGGAAAATGAAGAGAAATGGGTGAAATAATTGGTGAATATATAGAGATGATTAAGAGAAATAGAGGGAAGACTGATCAAGGTTAGATGATATGGATATATATGTAAAGAAGATATAATGGGGAATGCGTCATTGGTATGAGGGAGCATGTGTAGGGCGGTGTGGGGGAACGCGTTTCACGGCATACTCTGTATGGGACCTGATCAACATTAGATGATATGGATACAGATGTAAAGAAGATATAATGGGGAATTACCATGGCTATGCGTCATTGGTATGAGCGAGCAATTGTAGGGCGGTGTGGGGAACGCGCTGCACGGCATACTCTGTATGGGACCTGATCAACATTAGATGATATGGATACAGATGTAAAGAAGATATAATGGGGAATTACCGATGGCTATGCATCATTGATGAGGGAGCATGTGTAGGGCGGTGTGGGGGAACGGGTTGCATGGCATACTCTGTATGGGACCTGATCACGGTTAGATGATATGGATACAGATGTAAAGAAGATATAATGGGGAATTACCGATGGCTATGCATCATTGATGAGGGAGCATGTGTAGGGCGGTGTGGGGGAATGGGTTGCATGGCATACTCTGTATGGGACCTGATCAAGGTTAGATGATATATGGATACAGATGGAAGAGAAATGGGTGAAATAATTGGTGAATATATAGAGATGATTAAGAGATATAGAGGGAAGACTGGGGATCTGATCAAGGTTAGATGACATGGATACAGATGTAAAGAAGATATAATGGAGAATTACCGATGGCTATTCGTCATTGGTATGGTAGAGCATGTGTAGGGCGGTGTGGGGGAACGGGTTGTACGGCATACTCTGTATGACCAGTGCCCATTGTAATACGATGGAGTGCCCAATCAAACCAACGAACCAACCAACCAGCATGCTTTGAGTGAGAGAGTGAATATGGGGTTCATGTCTACTGTTAATATTTGACCTGTTGGACTGCCTCAAACTTTCTCTATTCTCATGATTATAATTAAAAAGGATACGTTAAGAAAATCCAAACTTGGGAATTGGTCCTTGGTATAATTTCCTTGATTCCTGTAGTCTTTAGTGCTGTCTAGTACATATTCCAATTTTCTTAATTAGGAGAAATCTGTAATTATGGTCATTATTGGGGAGAAAAAAACACGCTAAATGGAACAAGAGTTTTGTCTATTTGAACATTGTGTTGGTGAATGAATTCCCATTTATTGAGCTCGCTGGAAGTTGGTTGGTCTTGTGTACAATATGCCATGATCATGGCTCCGGGTACTCTACCTGTAAACTGAAGGTAGATATATGAGGGTGATTATTGACATTATGGATACAGGTAGTACCTTGGCTTTTCTCTCTCCAACATCCTGATCTGATTGTCTTGATTATGGCATAAAAGACTCCACAGTGAAAACGGCGGAAATAATTAACGATACTAGATGTACAGGATGAGTGGTATTACAAGTTTTTCTAATGTTACTTGTGACCCAGTAGAACATGCCCATACCTGTACCACATGTGCTCAGAAGATAAGATTTCTTTTTTTTTCTCTGTAGACCAAGTTGTGGTAATGATTAGGAGTAAAATCGACCCCCAACAGTAGTTTCTAAAGGCCTGTTGTCATGGAAACTTGATCTATCATCTTTGTCTGAGGTCTGGACATGCCCGAGATTCGTGTACATTGAATAACCTACATGTAGTAATGTGTATATTACACTTAGAACTGCTGTGCCTTATTTACACCATGCACCGTGATCATATTATCAATATAGATCAATATACTATAGTGAGCATCTCTTCAGTCAAATCTTCATCATCACGGATTTTTCACCGTGTCAACATGTGAAGATTGGAAACGCAAATCGCATTATGTTTATAGTTATACACCGATTACTTGCTGTGGCCATCCGGTACATTGGCCTTGTGGTAGAGCATTCTCCTCGCAAGCGACATGTCCCAGATTCAGTCCCTGTCGGAGTCCTACCAAAGACTTGAAAATGGAAAAAGAAAATGGAACTACTATCTTCCCCGCTTGGTGCTTAGTGAGAAGAGGATAGATCAAGAATTAGTTGGCCCATATTAGGACATGACTGAGTCATTGTGATATGATTGAAAACTTGTTGAAAGTAATCTCAAATTCCTACTCACTTAATCACACACTCTGGCCATGCAATAGGTGAAAATATATGTTTTCTTGATGAGCAAATTAACATAGCATTTTCTGGGGAAAATAATTAATTTGTTGACATGGTTGAGAATTATTTATATTCTTGACATGAAGAGGTGGAAATATTAAACTTGCTAGGCTCAGTATAATTAGGTCTTTCCATTTCCAATGGAATAGACCTATTGTTATTCTGTTTATTATTATTCTTCTTCTTATTATTATTATTATTCCAAGCATTTTTTTCTTTTCGAAAAAACGACATGAAGCCTTTGAGATAGAGCTTAGATATTCGGCACACGTTTAGATCCAAATCTGAAGATGTGCATATTTGTATCCAAAAGTGACCTTGACCTTGACCTATTGATTTATAGGGCAGTAAAGTCAAAACTGCCAATGCGAATATAGGGCGAACGGCTAAGAGCGAGTAGCGGAGATCTAGAATGTAGATGTTTGATATAATCTACAACATATTTAATCATAAAATAAGTAGGTCATGACGGCAGGTTCCGAGTTCTCTCCCCTGATAATGCCTTTCTTGTCGGAGGATTACAGCCTACACTATACAACATATCTGTGGGAAACTTTACGGTTCGTAAGTTTTATGCATGGCCAAGCTCCAGTTCTGGTATTCAGGGTGTTACGTAACAGGGTAAAGGAGTTGTGTCCCTTCATCTATTTTGTGCAACCTGCCATTTCATAATAGCGGAAGTTACAGAGTTGAGTCTTGCAACATTTATGAAGACTTCCATGTCCGAAAATAATATGACCTTGAATTTGACCTTTGACCTCTAGAATCGTGCCCATGTGAGGCCAAAGTTTGATGAACGACACTCGAACGGCTGATGCGATCAGTCTGCCAAGTGGGTCAGTTGACACGCGTGACATGCCGAGTTGATCTGGAGTGTCAGATGTCGGTCAAGACCTTGACCTTTGCAACTGTATGCATTCGAATGTCGAAAATACGGCTTCCATTTACTTGAAAAGTAGGTCACTGGCAGCCATTATACTAGGACTCACGAAAGAACGTTCGATGGTCTTTCGTTTGACAGTAAAAACAAAACGATCCGATGTGACCTTGACCTTGAATATCACCCGATACCAAAAGTGATTTACTTGATTTCTGTGAAAAGTATAAGGACTAAGAATCTGTAATTCAGCACAGATGTTCCCCATCACTCAGGAATGAAGTCATAAAAATTTTGACCTGACCTTCACCTTGGTTCTAGAGTAATGGCCCTTTAAATTTTCACACTTGAAGGGCTATAACGAGAAAAGTATTCCTCGCCCGGACTTGAAATTTGCATATAAATATAGGTCATTAAATGACGTCACAGAAAAGAAGTAGAACAGGAAAAAAGGTACCAGAATGTATAGGAGATATTTGACAAAATTCGAAATTTTCACGTTTTTGATGCCATGGCGAAACTATAACCCCAATAGGCACCATATTGACAGGACATTGAGAGAATATATATGTCTGTCGGTGTGCAAAATTTCGAAGCAGTAGAGGTAATACTTTTTTAAATATGTAAATAATAGTGTTTCTCACTTTACACACGCTGTAAGGCTGTTTTCGTGTATCGAACTTTTCTATATGTTATTCTACTCCTTTTTGACACGTTAGTCTACATGGCCGAGTGGTTTGGATGTCTGCTTCCTAACCACAAGGGCCGTGGTTCGATTCCTACCTTAGCCAGTAATTTTTTTTTCTCTTTTTTTTTTCTATAGTTGAACCATCGCGCATTTCGATCAGATGATGGTCAGTAACTTGTTTCGTTCGCTTATTACGGGGAAAGAAACTGCTTCCAGCACTAAAATAACATACTTTGCACAAAGACAAACAGCTGAGCGGCAATTGCTTACATCTTCTGCTTTTATTCAAGAACCGTTTAACATGACCGCTTTATCATGGCTACGCGTTACATAAAGGACTGAATATATGGAAACCGTCCAGCATAGATTGACAATTGGTGTACGGGTTACACAAAGAATTACGTTCAAGCGGTTCTCGAGGCGTGGGATATGTGAACAGGCCGTTTCATTGGGATACAACTTACACGATCGATGTTGACGGTCGAGTGTTTGGAATTGACAGTGAGAATACATGAGCATTCTGTATGAAACCCGACTCAACAAATTAGCTTTCAGGACATCCCGTTCCGACTGTCAGCCGATTCAACGAGCCATCGCAAATAAATTAACGTCGTGTTACATGAATGAGGTGACTGTGAAGACCTGTATATAACCCGTCACACCAAACTAAAGTATAGTGGGTTCATATTTCGGCTGTACCAGTCCAGGCATCTCGGGTACGCAATTAAATTAATGTCGTGTTATATGACGGAAGTGATAGGGTAATAGCCGAATATAGTAATTGTGTAAAACTCAGCCTATCTTTGGACCGCTATAGCTTTCGAACCTTACTAGATATGGACCTCTAAGTTGTAGCATTTTATTCTACAGTGTCAAATATTTTTGATTGGAATACCTTTTATAATGCACAGTGACACGTTCCTACGGATATAGGAGTGGTATGTATAGCCAACGTGATAACCCTGCGAGCTTGTGGGTTCGGATCCAACTTCAAGGCTTTGATGTTCAGTATCTCAGTTATTATTCGTTTGAGCTCAAATTTAGGAATGGGAAGACCGGGTCACTGTCCACAGTGTCTAGTTGTAATTGTTATTTGAACAGAGAATATTAATGTCTTCCAGTAGGTAAACCACGAACATGAAAATGTGCATTTATCTGAATGATTTGTTGAAAAACTTTTATCGGACTCAAAATCATGTTTAATTTGATGTCATGCAACTTGCAAGTGGCATGTTCAGTCTTTTTCTTGATCACGAGTTCAAGTGGGTCTGCAGACTTACACGGACTGTAATAGATCATTAATTAATCAATCAAGTTACCTGCTGACATCATGTCTATCTACATGTATACATGTATTGTGTTCATGGTTTGGCCCAGGTACTACTGTCATCATCAGTCATTGTGAAATCATTACAGCAGATGTAATTGGGCTGAAAATAAATTCTCAAGTCTGTTCATTAGCAAGAAGCTTCAAACCGTTTCTGCCAGTGATTGCCAAAGCTTGGCCCATCGACCTGTTAATGGGCAGTCAGTCGCGCATGTTTATTCTATAATCCAGAATGTCTGTTGGAAAGTATCCAGATCTACCGTAGAGAATAAAAGGAGAGATACACTGTAGAAATAGAAGTTTTTCCACTTGTTCCTTTTGAGCATGTTGAAAGCAAAATGACTGTGTAATATGTGTAAATACCCGCTGTCATGACTGTCCATGTATTGACCGTGTACATGATGTAGACAAGATTGGTCGACATGCTTAACAGATGTTCATATGTAAACATATATTGTTGATTTTCCAACTCAATATCAGTATGTTGGCATGGGACGTTGCAGAGTAAACATGGTACATAACTGCATCTTTCAACCAAAACGTGTGTATTGGACCAAGACATGGATCCATGAATAATATATTTATTCAGAGAACCTTTTCATCATGTTCTTCAAATATTTCTTGAAAAGACCTGACTGGATCATCAGTCTGGTTCGAGTCAAATCAAATGTTGACATGATGGAGATGGCACGTAAATTTGCAGTTTGTTTGTGGGTAGGTGGGGGGGGGGGGTTGGGGAACATTATTGAAAATGTTCCATGCTTGTTGGTAGTTATTGACTAACATGTACATGTGTACTTATGCTGTGAAAATATACAGTTAGTTATACACGTAACATAATGACATTGGATAAAATGGTGAATATATATTTCTACACTATATAAAATAGCGAAGCAGGGTATATATTCAAGTGATCATGGCCTGGGCAAATGTAGCTCTAGTAATTCCAATTGATTAAAACGACAGCTTTACTCAAATATGACATGATTATACATGCATTTACAAGTATGTTATTTGTACTGGTGCAGGACCTGACCTCAGCACTGACAAGGAAGATAACTCTGAAATCACCAGTCATCTCCTCACCAATGGACACAGTCACAGAATCTCAGATGGCTATTGGAATGGCAGTAAGTACATCCAGTTCAGTCGTAGACAATCATGACAATACAATCATTTCACATTCATTGTCGCCTAGCATGCCTAGGTGATCGCAATGCCCTACACTAGAGCTCCGGTAGATTCTGTCACTGAAAAGGACCCCCGGATGTGTACTGACGGCCCTGCCAAGCTGTCCAGTCACAAGGACCCCCGGATGTGTACTGACAGCCCTGCCTAGCTGTCCAGTGACAAGGACCTCCGGATGTGTACTGATGGCCCTGCCCAGCTGTCCAGTGACAAGAACCCCCGGATGTGTACCGACAGCCCTGCCTAGCTGTCTAGTCACAAGGACCCCCGGATGTGTACTGACAGCCCTGCCTAGCTGTCCAGTGACAAGGACCCCCGGATGTGTACTGACGGCCCTGCCTAGCTGTCCAGTCACATTTGCTGGGTGTGGCACATCGCTAACTTTGAATTCTTTCTTGTCATATACATATAAGCTTTCTGTGCATTTGCGTGTTACGCCATAAACAGGCATTCTGAATTGAGTCTCGCTTGAAGAAAGATCTAGGTGTGTGATTGTCTCACACCTTGTCATTTGTCAGAGAAAAAATAAAATAAGAAAACCTTGTTTATATGTACATCATTGTTCACTTTCAAGACAAATCCATTACCCATGGGGGTAATCACCACCCTCAGGGAACTGGGCCCTACCCTCATTATCCACTTAGATCATTGTACACTTTTAGGATGATCAACTGCAGCCATCATCAATCCTAACAGTATGTAGCCTAGCTATATAGCATCCAAGACTAACTGTATGTAGCCTATATAGCATCTGAGCCCTCTGCCATTTAATTAAATGTTCATGTTTGTTTTTCCCTCCAGCTATGCGGAGGAGTGGGAGTAATTCACCATAATTGTACCCCAGAATTTCAGGCCAATGAAGTCCGCAAAGTTAAGGTGAGTGGCTGTTATTATTTAAATGCAGGTCTAACAGTCTTGTTTCTTTAGAAAATTATTGAGAAATTAAATTGAGAGACATTCAAGATTATTTAGGGTGTGGAAATTGAACTTGTTGTGAGCAGCTGCCCTATTGTACTCCTACAAGTACATTTACATGGTGTTGGTGTTGTGGAGATTTATTAGTTCATCCATGTTTACTGGCTAGGCTGATCAGTGTCCAGGCTTTTAGGAACTTTGTGCACTCGCGTGTCCTGACACATATAGGCACCATCATTGTATGGCCGAAAAATTATTGAAAATGACATTAAACACACACTCGCTCACCATGGATGTTTATTGAAGATACTATCCGTTTCTGAAAGACAATGTAATCCTGTCCCTGATGTAACGTACCATGTTATTGTGAGCAACACTTGCTTGTGAAATATAGACAAATATTTTCAGCTGCTATTCCTCACCTTTTCAGAAATATGAACAAGGGTTTATCGTTGACCCTGTTGTGATGTCGCCGAAGAATACCGTCCATGATGTGTTCCAGGCGAAGAAAATGTACGGGTTTTCAGGTATTCCTGTCACGGAGAACGGACAGTTGGGCGGGAAACTTGTGGGTCTGGTAACCCAGAGGGATATAGATTTCCTCACCCGAGATCAACACTGTACAACACTGGCTGAGGTGGGTACCTGTACAATTGCGAGATTAGCTCCTGATTATTCTCCAGTACCTTTGTGCTGACAGCTGTTTCAAGGGTTGTTGCAGCAAGTGTTTATAACAATACAGATTCAGGGCCTGCAGGTATGACTGGAGGCATATATTCAATTAGCATTTGGCCAATATTGGAAAATTGTCCCTAAATTAGGCAAACTTTTTGATATCCAAATTACAGAGCTATTTGGCTGCTCACTGCAATAATGCACAGTTTCACAACCATGACAGCTGTGTTTGATCCACAGGCCCGCAAAACAAGAGTTTTGGGGGGTGTGGACGGTGGTATATTACAGTGAAGTGTCGAAATATGGGGTCTCTATATATAACCCCATGCTTTATATAAATCCACATCACGGTGAGGATTGGACTTTGGGTGAATCGAGAAATACACGGTTTACCGCCAAACAAAATACATCAGCATATTCTACAAGTATCACTAAATTTGTGCAATTTTTACCCCTCAGCCCATAGGGCTGTGGGGTCTTGTCGTTGCCATGTACGTACGTCCGTCCGTCCTAGCGTCCGTCCGTCCGTCCGTCCGTCAACATTTTCTTGTCCGCTAAATATCTGCAGATCTATGAAGTCGGGCCTGACCAAACTTTGGTGAGAGCTTCCTGAATGTTGACAGATGAAATGATTAGATTTTCAGATGGCTATGATGATGTCATGATTTTTAATTATTTTTTTATTATTTATTGATGGCGTAGCTTTTGCGCTGTTATCTATGCCCATCAACATGTTCTTGTCCGCTGAATATCTGCAGATCTATGAAGTCGGGCCTGACCAAACTTTGGTGAGAGCTTCCTGAATGTTGACAGATGAAATGATTAGATTTTCAAATGGCTATGATGATGTCATGATATAAAAAAAAAAATTATTATTTATTGATGGCTTAGCTTCTGCACTGTTATCTATGCCCATCAACATGTTCTTGTCCGCTGAATATCCGCAGATCTATCAAGTCGGGCCTGACCAAACTTTGGTGAGAGCTTCCTGAATGTTGACAGATGAAATGGTTAGATTTTCAGATGGCTGTGATAATTTCATGATTTTTAATTTTTTTAAATGTTTTAATTTATTGATGGCTTAGCTTTTGCACTGTTATCTATGCCCATCGGGAACCCTTGGTTGCATGTTTCGTTGTGAATTTTGAAGGTTCCCTGATACAAGAAAGCCTGGTCCATTCATGATTCTCATTGAATGAAGGACAACATTTTTCTTAAATTTTGCTATTAAATCATTCTATTCTACATGTACATCATATGATTTATTCTAAAACTTTTGCATGAACCATATTTGTGTCCACACATTTAACTGGTACAACATAATGCTTCAATTTTTGTCACCAAGCATGTTACTGTACCTTGGAAATTATGTAAAACGAGTGATTAGGAGAGCCCATTTTTAGCCTGACTGTGTGCAATTTTGAATCAGTTTGCATACCTGGAGCTTATGCCCCCCCTTTCCCCCCCCCCCAAAATAATGATAAGGGTGGGCCTGTGTCAATAAGTGTGTTTACTTGTTATCACACTTGTGCAATGCATAAATTGCCACTGATAAAGCTACACTTCCTTGCATGCTGTAATCCCAGCACACCACTCCCGTGAAACCGAAGTCTGTTATATACGGTATCCAGGGATTTTTTGCAGGTTCCGATCCCAAACTCCCAGTTCCTTTTCGTAATTCATTATTGAGGGTCCAATTTTTTTAAGTGAATTTCGGCGCAAAGAGCCTGTGATCAATCACAAAACAGAGGTTTATTAACATGAAATTCAATACCCAGCTATGCAATCGGATCGATATTGAGGCTTCCAGAAGCTTTTTCTAGGAGTATTTCCTTCAGAAATCCTTTCAAATTGAACAACAACAACACTTTCATTTTTTGTTTCATTTGAGTTTTGGGTGTCCATATGTTTTCCAAAACTAAACTGGCTCTAGATGCAGCCCTGATCCTACTTGACTAAAAAAAAACAGGCTGAGGGGTCCACACACCTTTTAGGTGCTTGCCTGCAATTCATGTTTACCTTGGCCGGGCGATTCAAAATTCAACCAGACTGTCCATCCATCTAGGAACAGCCCGATTATGGCGGGCTTCGTTCTCAATTCTGATTGGTCAATCGCGACAGCTGATCAGTGCGTGACCTCTCTTGCTGGAGGCATGTCGCGTCTGACCAATCACAATTGAGAACGAAGCCCGCCATAATCTAACTGTTCCTAGATATTAGACGGACAGTTACATGTACGTTGGATTTTGAATCGCCCGGCAAAGGTAAAAAATTGCACAAATTTACTGAGGGCTGTTCCAGATAAACATATGTACCCCCCCTCCCCCCCGGACGGCAAAGAAAAAAAAATATGTGGGTGGTTGTTGTCGTAAAAATTTTGCTGGTCTAGGTGGGTGTATCTTGAAATAAACCACTTCTCTGGGTGGTTGGATTCATTACTTGTAAAATGCTTCTGTGTGTGGGCCCTCAAATCCGTTTGAGGCATATAGTATTCATTATTTATGTATCTAGATAAACTTATTTTAATCCCCGAATCTTGTCCCGAGTTCGCGACCAACGTTTGTGGTCGTTGTTGTTGTTAACTGGCGCACTGTGACTCCACACAAAGGTGATCTTGAATACTGTGCTTTTTCATTGGACAGGCGTCCATGTCAAAGATATTTCATCCAATGAAATACCACGTTACGAAGATCTTTGTCAAGTGGCAGTGAATTCTCTATGAATGGAGATTTTTCGGCAATCTCTGTCCACTGAAAGCAGGTAACGATAAGTGCCCGTCTCACCGGACAAAACGAAACTAACGAGAGTGGCGACACTGTCGCCACGAGTTATCTCCCTTCGTCACATAACCGCGGAGATGGCTGAAGCCAACGTCCGAAAGTCGGGAAACCTTGGGGATCATTTAAAACATGTGGGTGGGTTGTCTCAGGTTTTAATTTTCATAAAAAAAATTGTGGGTGTGTGGTCTCCGGGTTTCTCATAAAAAAATGTGGGTGGGTGGTCTCCAGCTTCGAGAAAAATTATAGGTTATTGGTGGGTCTATGAATCCTTTCTCTGCTGTTGTGGGTGGTTACAAAAACTGAAAAATCAAATATGATGGTGGGTGGGTGCTAACAGAAGTGCCTTCCGGGGGGGTACATATGTTTTTCTGGAACAGCCCTAATTTGACGACGGAAATATATGAAGTGATACTTGTAGAATATGCTGATGTATTTTGTTTGGCGGTAAACCATTTATTTCTCGATTCACCCAAAGTCCGTTTCTCACCTTGATGTGGATTTATATAAAGCATGGGGTTATATAGAGACCCCATATTTCGACACTTCACCGTAATACCACCGTCCACACCCCCCAAAACTCTTGTTTTGCGGGCCTGTGGTTTGATCAGTACATGTGTTCTAGATTTGTACAGTTCCACAGTTGAAAACTGTCCAGTAGGGACTGCTACCCGTTCTATGTTTCCTTGACTACCACAACAGTCACCAACACACACTCAAGTGACTGAATCACTCAAGTGGTTGAATCACTCTAGTGGCTGAATCACTCCAGTGATTGAATCATTCAAGCATGTGATGAATCACTCGAGTGAATGAATCATTCAATTGGCTGGTTAATATTGTTACATGAAATTCAGTGAAAACTTGCCGCCTACAGTACTTAATAAACAACTGAATGATTAGAGCACTGACCATAACCAGTGATAACCATAACAACCTTGGCACTGTATATTAAAATCTCTTACATGTGTATATGTATTAATGTAGCTATAGATCTGTATTATTGTCTGCATGCCTTCTCTCTGCATTTCCTATTGGATCAGGTGATGACAAAGAGAGAAGATCTTGTAGTCGCTTACAGTGAGGTAAAGGTGTGCACTAATCTGATTGCAATCTGATTCAGATTGTTCGTTTGAATCTGAGCTTTTAACCATAATTCTCACCACCCATTGTTCAGTCTCATTGAAATCTCATTCAGATGTTTGTTGGAATCTACAATGTACAATGTAACAGTGAATGTCCCCCTTCCAAGCCCCATTTATACTTCAGCCTGGTTGAAATCCAATCTCCATAGATTAGTCACATTACATGTATATCAACATCCCCAGTATTTACATGCCAAGTAGTAAGATCATATGCAGGTGTCAAGCGAATCCCCCACCCCACCAGCCTCAGGTTTTAGTGGGAACTTAGCAAATGGGACTTGTTAACATGCTATAATACCCTATGGGCAAAATATTAAAGTGAATCTCCACCTAAACCTCAATGAAATGCAATGACTGCCCCATCCCCAGGTAAAAGAGACATCAACTGAACCCCAATGTAAACCCCACCCAAACTCCCATATATAGCCAAATATTGATGGGAATCCCCTGGTACATGTATGGGACTGAAAACATGTGAAGCCCCACCTCCTGGGGCATAAACTTGTTTTGAATCCCCAGGTCTTGGGTAGGAATTTCATTTGACACCTGCATTATGAGACTGGATTAACACAAATGTCCACCATCATTATATCATTTTAACGACTATGAAGACAGATCATCACAGATCACTATGATTATTTCACCGTTGATTTTGCAAACATAACCCCACCCTGCACAGGAGGCACCTTCTGTTCCTTTACATGTGGCAAGGTTTAGGGATTGACCTTTTTGACCTAAAATTGAGAAGTTGAACATTTTCGAGTCCTCCCCTCTCATGATAAGGGGAGTGGTTGAAGTGTACAGACAGTGGGGCCATGTGTCATAAAGCTATGTATGGAACTTAAAATTGCATGTTCCAAACAGAGCTTTCATATCCTGTTATAACGGAATTGGGGGCCATGAATTTGGGCGGCCAAACCAAAGTAAATTTTTTTAGCAAATTTCCACTCTGAACAGGCTGAAACCAATAGTAATGCAAGCACTGTTGCCAAATATTAAGGTATCAGGCTGTATTTAGACCATTTAATACTCCCACAGCTTCCATGGGCTTTGCAGGGCTCTCAAGGAGAGGCGAGCGATCACTCGCGCACGCCTCTTGCTCGCCTGAAATAAAAAAAATGGCGAGTGGTTCACCACTCGCCTGTTTTCGTCGGTCAGAATAAAATTTAATGACATCTTCAGCTGTTGCTGTCAAGTTCTTGGCTTCCAAAATATCTTGTTGTTCTTCATGTTTCATAGGTCAGAATAAAGTTTAATGACATCTTCAGCTGTCGTAAAATTCTTGGCTTCGTAAAGATCTTGTTGTTCAGTAATTTCGGAAGGCTTCCCGCCATTTCCGCTTCATGTGTTTGTGCAAAAAGTATAACCCTGTGTCGGAACGAAATTACAGATCCGTTATGGGTAGACTGGTTGCCTCCCTCAGGGTTCGAATTTAAGAAAAATTTGAACCAGTCCGCCGGACTGGTGAGCCAAAAATGTAACCAGTCCGTAAATATTTTTACTAGTCCGTTAATATTAAATAAAAGATGATGTGGGAACATTTGTCATCATGAATATTTTGTGCTCTGTGATGGTTGCTACTAAATAGGAAATCAATAATTGTGCATTTCTTGAGCGCGTGTGAAGATAATCACAGACGACAAACCCCGTCGGCTAGACTTCGACAGCAACTTTGACTGCACGTGTCGTCGCGAAAAACACTGCTTCAACAAACGCCATTTCAAGCCAAAAAAATCAATAGATTTCTTTCGAAGTTGATGGAGAATATGTTTAAAATTGTCCTGGTAAACATGATCAGGTCGACTGAAGCGTAATCATGTTGCTGATTTCTCGATTCCCGACCTGGAATTGGGAGCTTTATTTTCTGAAAAGATCGCCAGCCTGCATTGCCATGCTGCATTACAGTCACACTAGTTTACGGTAATTGCTGACAATGTTCGCACCACTTTACGGCTGTTGTTGTTGTCGTAAAATGCGGCCGTGGTCGTGCTTTTGTTGGAATTTGCTGGAAATTGTTGTAGACTCGCACGATTTATTTAGACTCGGTCGGGTAACCGAAAACAGATATTTCGTTTTTCATTCTTTACAAATTGTGTGGAGATATCCAGAGAAATAGTTTACACAATGAACGGAGAGCTTTTTTGTTACCAGTCCGACGGACTTGTTGTTCAGTCACTCACACCAGTCCGTTTGATTTTTTACCAGTCTCGGACTGACGGACAGGTGCCAAATTCGAACTCTGTCCCTTGTATTTCCATACAGACACGTTTTGAGACGTGGGTTATGATTTCCACAAATATAAAATCCGTCAAGCACCACGGCTCAACCACCATGGCATCACGCCGTTTTAAACATAGTTTCCGATTTTGTTTAACATAACATCACGCCGTTTTAAACAGTAGTTTCCGATTTTGATTTTCTCTCGCTGTTAAGCGGACTTTCGTCCCACGATCAAGTCCATGCTTTTTATTGCTCTCACGCAATTCCGGTGGGTGTCAAGCACGCTTTTTCGTTCCTGACAATTTTGTCACTGTTAGCAAGCTGTTAGCGGAAAATTGGACGATGTCGAATCCGAAAGGAAAGCCGATAGAACTATCAACGTACCTAAAAGGGGAGAGGAACCTACATCAGTGTTCCGAATTAAAGAAGACTACAACACCGTTCTGAACCGCGCATATGTGACCCACATATTCTGTAATGTACTTATAGAAGTAATTTTAGCATTTCACTCGGCTCAGGGATTTCTCAGGCGAGTGATAAAAGGACTCGCCTCACTCGCCTGAGCTTAAATGCAGGCGAGTGACGAATCACTCGCCTTCATTTTGCTCCTTGAGAGCCCTGCTTTGACAGTCCCACATCACGACCTATTTAGCTATAACTTATCACACACACTCTGCGCCGTGTTGTACGGGTGCCCAAACTGGCTTTACATTCAGTGCCAGTCACTGGATTTGAGCTGGCATGAAATATTATACCACTGACATAACTAGCAACATGCAAAAATAATGGGGAGCATTGATAGGATATTCCTTGTTAGAATGGGGTTATCTTGCTGTTGGGAAGGTCACCTAGCTAACTGTTGTAACCGCTGGAACAACTGTCCCCTCTAGCTTCTGGACTTACAATGGGCTTACTATGAATATTGATGAACATCAACATCACTATTGATAATCAGGTCAATGTAAGTCAGTGAGATAGAGGGAGCAGTTGTTCCAGTGGTTACAGCAGTTAGGTGGATTACTGTCAGCTGGATATCCCCATTGGATTGAAGTTATCAGGGCACCTGAACTCTCCCTGCCCAACTCCACATTTGTCTGAATCAGAATTCATTCACCATATTCACAGATTGCAGAGTTGCCTCCCCTTCCTCGCTATTTTGGGAAAGCCCCCAGTATCTTCCTAATTCATGTAATTCAGCTGGTTTATTGTGTGACTCATAGCTGTGGCATGACTGGGTTAGATTTAGTTAACTCTGATGGAGATATTTTCTCTACAGAACCTGTGTGTTTACATGTAGTTTGTTTCTCTGCAGTCAGGTGAATAAATATTTCCTGCTGGCCATGCTGTACATGTATGTTCAAAGAATTTCCAATCTACAAATTATGGTTTATTCTGTTTTGAAGAACAGCTGGTTGAAATTAATTTCAATATTTTTCAGATATGGCATGGTCATCAGTCTTCTATTGGAGTATTTATAAACTCCGTATACTTAACACAACTGTTTGGATTTTATGAGTCTAGGGGCTGCTGATCTGGAACAGGACCTGGTCAGTGAGCGATGCCAGTCAGGGGTGCTAAAGCTACCCCGACGTAAATGGCTGAATGCCCAGATACAAATGAACAACGTAGGGACAAGTGCGAAGAAATCTAATTAGACACATTCCATTTTATATTTTATTCATATATGTATATATAGTCAATTTCTTTGTGAGAGTATCTGTAAATTTAATATATTCCAGAGAGACCAAACCCTCTGCAGTACTAAAAATATTTGATGTTGAAATGTTCCAACTATGGAATTTTAACATGCTTAACTAGGAACTTAACTGAGTTATTTCAACAGGTGCAAAAAATACAAAAAACCCAGTGCACACCTTCAGGATTCTGTTGTAAGTGATAAAAATCAGACCAGATGGCAAGAAATCGGCAAATTTTTCATTGAGCAAACTTTATGACTTTGTGATCAATTGAAGATATTCGTGAAGGTGAGCTGAATTAAGCCCAACTGAATCGCAATTTCCTCTTCAGCCAATAAACACTCAAGATTTTGGTCACATGATAGCTTATTATCATATGATGTCAAAGTGGTAGCATGAACAAATCGTGTCATAGGATCATTTTCATTTGAACTTTCTTAAACTCTTTCTTCCGATTATGTCACAAGTCATTGTCCGAATCACTTGCTTCTTTCACAATCGGGTAGGTGTGCCCCAGCCTTTGGACAAATTCCAACCAAAGCAAACTTTTTCATGTTTTTTGCCGAACATCTTAACTTGTTTAATACAAAATGTGAGATACATTGTCTCAGTTTTTTAGTTAAGCTTGAAAGTTCACTGATTGGGACCGCTGACATGTTTATATACATGTATGAACTTTCCCCATCAAATAGTGAGTGTACATGTAATACTTTGCCTTGATCAGCTGATACAGGTGAAATGCAAAGGTTTTCATATTTTCCGTTTTATATTCTTCGTGGGCTAGTTAATGATGGAAATATCAGCCTATAGATCTACTTCATTTGGTTTTATTTGAAGTATTTTGTCTCCTTGTGGCTTTTGAAAAAGTGCTTCAAAGTTGGTATCTCCAGCCTGGTCGATTTTAGAAATGAAATCTGCATCGCTTATCTGCCATTGTTTGACGCTGGTTTGTGACGTCACATCAGAACAATGGACTGGATGTCAATACTTGTAATGTTCAGTCTCCGGGCTGCTTGTCGGACGTGACGTCACAATCAAGGAAAGATAAGCGATGACTTTTTGCAAATCTGAATTCAGCTGGGCTGGGTGTACCAACTTGTAAAAAGGTTCTAGCAGACCAGATAATTCGAATGAATCCAAGTGAAGTAGATATACTGGTATTTCTATCATTATTCAACCTATAATAATTGTAAAGCCGAGAATTTAAAACCTTTGCATTTCGCCTTTAATATCAAGTCCATCTTTCCCCTCGACCAGCTGATACATCCTGTCTAGCAGCGTCATAAGGATAGGACAATGAAGTCAGCATGTAGTCATTGTAACTGTCCCTATATCCATGGTATCAGTATTATATTCCTTGATGTTGTTTCCCCTCGCTGACCTCTTTTGTGTCACTGATGTAATACTGTACAACCATGACGTCGCAGTGCTGTTTGAGTCTTGAACCATCCTAAGAGTATG
>JAVTVY010026504.1:0-10537 GCA_036873755.1 Hanleya hanleyi | reverse complement strand
GATAGAACAAGGACTGGTTCACTCGGTGTCAGTATAATGTGACTGAGTGGGGTGTCATGTCTGCCTATGTCGGTGGGACAGCACTATAAAATGGCAGCATTAGATCGGCTCTGTTATAAGTAGGTAGAAGCCTATAAAAATTGTTGGGATAATTTATATGGTTGCTATGGCATCATAATCATCTTTTTTTAATGATATTTTTTATTATATATTTTTTTTTAATTCTGTGCATCAGTCAAGAGCCAGTCTCTGACATGTCATACATATACTTTCCACAGGAAGGAAATCTACTAAGCAATATTTTCAGAAAAACAGTATGTTGTATTTCATGGACATGGACACGCACGCCCCTGATGCATCAATGAGATATCTGTAAAACATTTATGATGATGACATTTGGATTTGGTATACTTTCTTATCTGGTTGAGCCATAAGCCTATGAAAATAAACCCATTTGGATAATCTGTATGGCTACGATGACAACACAATCAAATTATATCTGTACCGAACACAATCAAATTATATCTGTACCGTTTTCCTTCCCTTGTTCTTTGACATTATATTCAGGTTATGTACCAATATGTACATTTATCAAGAATTCTTTGCAGCTTGTGCGACTTTACTGGTGATTTCACCAAACATGATTGGCTAGACTTGACTGTCATAAGTTAGCCATGCCTTAGAGTAAGAGTTGCCCCAGAGCCGAGTGGTTTTCAGATGTGCAGCTTTGTATTGACTCTCCCCTACCTACTTGAAGCTCAGCCCCTCAGAGAGCTTTTCGTAAGAGGTGACTAAATGGGGTACCCGTGGGGTTTCCAGGTGTGAGAAGGAATAGGACCCCACCCGGGTGCTCCCGTGTTTTAAAGAGAATAGGACTCTACCCATGTGGTTTCCGGGTGTGAAAAGGAATAGGAAGGAAACGTCATGATATGACTGAAATAGTGCTGAAAGCGACGTTAAATCATATTCACTCACTTTCTCCTTGAATCTGCCTCAGACACCATCGTGGACATCTTCAGTGTTGATAGAAAATGTACATTCCATATTCCTGGCTTCAATGGGTATGAAATGCCGATTTTTGAACTTTTCCCATACTGACAAAGTTGTTGTACTCTCAGACCAAAAAAAATATTCCTGACATGGTTTCACAACATTTCTACCAAAACTGTTGCCTTACAGACAGGACAATTCATGTTCCAGGCCCCCTAGTGGGTGTTCATTGCCCTTTTTGACTTTCCATCTTCTGGGATACCCCTCTAATACTCTCCGAAGAAGATTTTGATGACTACAGGTCTGGACAGTGTGTATTTTATGTGTACTTTATGTTCTCAGCCCCTTTGGGTGTCGAGACTCTTTCTTTTGTTTCAAGTCACTTTCCCAACCCAACAGCTATCCTGACAAAGCTTTACAACCTTTTGCCAAAGAAACCTTTCCATTCCCCAGTGGGTGTCTGATGGCCTTTTTGAATATTTTCCTTTTGGGTTACCAATAACGCCCTGACAAAGTTCAGTGACATTTTAACCAAATCTCTGGCTGTATGGACCAAACAAACAAACAACCAAATCTCTGGCTGTATGGACCAGACAAACAAACAACCAACCAAATCTCTGGCTGTATGGACAAGACAAACAAACAAACAGTGACAGTTACTATAATTATAATAAGATGTACACATTTATAAATCTGATAATTATTATTAGACATTCCTGGGGATGTCTTCTGTTTTTTTGTCACTTCTGCATTTTCCACTTCTGCCATTTCTTATCCGTCGGATAACTTTCTAACACCTTCGCCAATCAATTTCAAAATTGTTGTGCATATTGCTCCTGTCTGGGAAAAGACACTAATTGATTTTCATCTATGTCTGGAACAGGGAAAGTGTTTTCTCACCATAATTGATGTAATTGCGAAGTGCCCGACGTGATTGCAATCGCTCCAACCAAATCCAGAGATTTAACCTCTTGCCACATCGTCACAAATTTCCGAGAGAATGACACAAAATTCAAGGTGGATAATTTGAGATTGAATGTAAACAAGGTATAAATCTAGAGACATTTGTATTCTTGGCGATGTCAGATGAGGAGAAGTGTAATTGAAAGAAGCCACGGAAGTGTAGATGTACACACTACAAGCCAAACTTGTACACGATTGCTTCCAAGATTCTGCTGTATATGCTCTGTCAAGTGATGCGCGCTAAAAGGTCAGACCGAAATTGAAGCAGAGACTAAATTTACCAATTGGAGGTTCTTTGGAGTTTTAGGTCAATATGAACCCATGAACGATGGTAAAACTGACACACCTCCATCTAGACATGAAAAGCAGTCCCTTTGGCTGCAAGTTTACTGCGAGATGCACCCATCAGCTACGTGATGCTTCAAATACCTGAAATCGACTACGTTTCAAATCACACCTTCTTATATGTTAATGAGGCACATTATACATGTACATCAGTACTTTCTGCACCAACAGACCGCCGCATGCAGTCGGCAGGGCTTCGTTTTTAGCGCGAGTGATAGTTCACCTGCACGCAAACACTCGCGTAAATTCAGGTCACGGGAGTGATTTTCAGCTCACGTAAACTGTCACATTTTATAATGTATTATATTGCAATCACTCACCTGACTTTTAAATACCCTCTCCTAAATATTTTGACGTAAGCCATTTTTAGCTCGCGCACCAATTCTAAACACGAAGCCCTGCAGTCGGTTTAACTGCAACTTTTGTAGGTGAAATTTATTGATTTTCTGCACATCTACCGGGATTCATGAACAATAATTTGGCATCTTTTATTGACAATAAACGAAATTAAACTTCAACCATTTTTGGGGGGTAAATAGATGGATATATTGGCCCCAATATTGAAAACTGGTTGCGCCGCAAATTGACGCCGAAAGACGATCAAATCTTCCACGAGGCCATTAGTGGATGGCACTGTAGCTGTGATGTACAGATCCAGATCCATAATTTAAGTACTCACAGTAACGGGTTTTGAACTTACCCCTTATCATAGTTGCTAGTCCTACAAATAAAATCATTCTCTGATTTGCTTGAATAAATAACTTTTAATAAAAATAAATGTAACCGTATGAAAGTATGCCTCATAGCTATGGTAATGTATACATTTGTTGAAGTACATTTCTTAAGGATTCCAGATATATAAATTTGTTCACTGTAAATCTGTAGGTCGTGAAGATATTCGGATTTTAATTTAAATTTTTTCAGTGCTATTTTCAAGAAAGTATTCAACTTATCATAACTTACATAATCATTTCCTGTGGAAGACAATTCCAACAGAAAATCTGTGTCTCAGTTTTATCAATTTTGTTTTAGTTCTTATTCTGTTGACATTCAATGGAACGTTTTTTTTACAAAATTGAGCAACTCGCAATTTTGAACTTTGAAGTTGAAGTAAATGTCAATAGAATACGACCCAGACCAAAATTGACAAACCTGAGACACTGATTTCCTGTTAAAGTGGTCTTCTACAGGAAATGACGATGTAAGTTATGATATATTGAATATTTTTTTAAAATAGCCAGTTAAAAAAGGCTATTTTTTTTAAATTAATTATTTTAAAATTCAAATCTCTTCACAAGCTACAGATTTACAGTGAACACATTTACATATTTGGAATCTTCCAGAAATGCACTTTTAACAAATATATACATTATCACATCTAAAAGGCATACTTTCATCTGTATAAAGACATACTAGTACCGTGTGTAAAGTGTCTGCAGGAGGGCTCAATACCATTAATCAATACAGTAGCTACAGTTCTATCAAACATGAGGGATGGCCTTATTTCATTAAGAGTTTCAGTGAACCTGCAAACTAATATGTTTATAGCATAACAATATGCAGGAACAACACAAGGGATTCTTTTCTGTATTGAAAGCTTACCATGAAAATTGCTTGTGGGCAGCCAAAAATCCGGTAATGACTGCCTGTTTGCAGTTAGGCCTGCTGACCGAGCTGTAATTTTGATTGGCTGTGTATGAGACAGCCTTGTCAGCCTAGAAATCAGCTACGTGTAATTCCACGTAAACAGAAAGTCTGATTTCCAAGAAAAGGGTGAATTTCTAAGAATAATTAATACAGCTAATGTTTGGGGGTACTTGTCCCAGATTTTGGACGTTTTTAGAAAATCATGCTAATCGCTATTCATGATTACCTATTTCTCCTAGTACAGTTGACATGGTCAACATTTCAGAAGCTCTCCAAATATCTAATTGCTATTACCCTATTTCTTTTAATTTTCAAATGGCAAAAGTTTACTTGCAGAGAGAAATTCTGCTAGCATTCTACAAATCTCACTAGATGTCTTTTCAGTTCTTGGGATAAATATCATATCCATGTCACAGTATTTATCCTTAGTTGACATAAAGATTTTTTCCTGCTTCTATGTCTAAAAATGCTGTGCGAAAAATTAGACGAAATAGGGTATTAAACGGCCGTATAAAAGATTTACCACGCATATAGGTTAGTCATTATGTGTGAATTTTCTTTCTGCAGACTTAACTATTTTATTAACTGAACCAGCTGTTTTGTGTGGATGGAAAGTGATATTTACCATTAGGGAGGACCCAATTGTAAGTGTCTCCTCAGAATTAGGCTGTATATTTTCTTGGAAAAACATATATGCAGTGAGTAAGTCATAGCAAAATGAATAAAACCAAATTTATTACCCTTTCTAGACAGATTGTTATCTTGGTCATGATGCTTTATTAGTTTGTCGTAAGAGGCGACTAAACTGAGGCACCCGTGGGGTTCCTGGGTGTCTCATGATGTTTATTAAATCTGTCATTGTAAACTTCCTGATCATTCTGTCACAATATACCAGTATGCTCTAATCTGAAGCTGATAGTTAATAAATTAGATCACGCTCTCGCGTCACATACTTGTACAAGTGACACTTTATCACCTCAAGTGATTTATCAGGATTCGCAGTTGTAAGCTTAAATATGATGAAAATTTATCATGCTGTCATGCTGTCAACCTCTTCAATTCTTCAGTGTGTATGTAACTTCCTTTAAAAAAGTTGTTCTCATATTGTGTGTGTAAATTTTTTTCGGAAGTAAATTTTTAGTGCATTTATACTGGCTGCATGCGTCTTGATAAGCCAGCTTGCGCTTTTAAATTAATGATAAATAGACGATATGGTTTTGTACCATCTGTCCTGCCAGTGACTGTAATATTGACTTGTTTGTCATGATGGCATATTAGCCTATTAAGGATGTCCGCTGGTGGTAAATCAAAGTAATTAACTTTTTGAATAATGTGTTTTGTTGCTTTCATAATTGTGTAATATGAGGGAAAACAGAGATAAACAAGCGCTGGATGAGCGCAAAGACCTCCGTCGAGGCAACAGGGTCCGTAGCGTAATACATCACTGAATAACATACGGCCGGATGCCAAGCTCAATTTTGCATTTGTTGGACGTTAGCTTCATCAATGGTAATTAATCTGGGATTGAGGGTTCCTCACTAGCATGTCCAGACAGGGATGTGAAAGTCACATTCCCAGCAAATAATTTTTGTTTGATTTGACGTGCTTGAAATATTGGGGTATGGAATAGAGTATATTGATGGAAAACCTGGAAAAGTGCTTGAGACATTAGGCTCCATCCCACCCACACCTCCCCATGAGAGGATCCCCTCACCCAAATCAACACGTTAGCGACAGAAATGAGACCCTGTGTGCCTAGTTGTACCAACTTGCTTGTGATTTTGTGCTATAGGCCCAACACAGCAACACTTCATATTTTGTATGTGTACAGTATAGCATCATCATTGATGAGAGAATGCTCTTCAAAACACACCTGATTTTACCGACACTTCATTCTGATCTGTCTCAACATCATATGATGAGGATTCAATGCGCTCGGTATAATTTTGTATACTGGTGTTACAGGTCACCTTCGCCTTCACCTTACTGTATCAATGACCATGGACTTGTACATGTGTCACATTCACATTGAATGGTGATGGCTGATGAGAATATTGCCCCTATGGAACAAATGACTGGATTCCACGCAGCAAATATTTATTGTGTAACAGTGAGAAGAAAATTAATTGTATAAACATTCCAAGCCTCATTGAACACAAGCCGCACCATACTTGATATGAATATAACGCGCGTACATTAGCTCGCTTGGACGTCGCTTAGTTAAATATGGACAGACTCGCAAAAATCTCAAAATTTTCAAAAGCCACAAAAATGCCCTCAGCTTGTACAGAGTAAGTAAAAATACTTATGTACAACTTGATGTTTAGAAATGACTGTGTTGAGCGGTTCTATTCTCAACTTCTCTTTTATTCTATGTCATAGAGGACAGGGTTTGGTAGATAATTAAAAACTGTATTAACTCGGCTTCACATTTTAGAGAATGACTTTAATTGAGCCAAAGATGAAAGAGAAATACACTTATAAAAAAATCTATTTAAAAAAATATATGTTTGGGCCAAGAAAAAAAATATGTCTGTTTCCGGTTACCCGACCGAGTCTAGATAAATCGTGCGACTCTAAAAATTTTATCAGCAAATTCCAACGAAATCACTACCAAGGCCGCGTTTTACGACAACAACAACAACAACAACCGTAAAGCGGCGCGCCCACAGTCAGCATACCGTAAAGTGTGACTGGAGCTGACCGCATGGCATGGCGGCAGGTTGACGATCTTTTCAGGAAATAAAGCACCTACTTCTAGGTCGGGAATCGAGAAATCAGCAACCCGATTACGCTTCAGTCGACTTGATCATGTTTACCAGGACAATTTTAAACATATTCTCCATCAACTTCGAAAGAAATCTACTGATTTGATGGCTTGAAATGACGTTTGTTAAAGCAGTGTTTAGCGGACACGGCAGCTTGCAAGTGGTGTTCGTTTTCAGCGAAATCGGCGACGACACAGTCAAAGCTAGTCGCCGTCAAAGTCTAACCGACCGGTACCATTTCTCCGCTAAAAAATCCAAAATTTCCCCGACTTGTTTTATTATGAATGCATTGAAATAAACCCCCAAGATTCAAGCAAGTAATAATTCTTCTGTTTTCGAGAAATGGCTTGTTCAAATCATTGTACTGTTGTACAGTCAGGAATCGCGTCTCGTTTCTCAAATTGTTCGAATTAGCTAGTCGCTGGTACAAACCTCCATGATGTTCAAATTAATTTCCCATTTCATTTTATGTTGTATATGTCAATTTTTCTTCAGGCTTTTCCAGAAAATAAGTACACTCTCCCTATGGAAGGCACTGAAATTCCACATGGAATTTTGTATTTTTCACTAAAAATTTCATCATTTCTGGGCAGAAATCCTTGAAATATATTGTTTTGCATATCAAGTTAATAAATTAAAACGATACTCGTTTTGGTGGTAAACAGCAGTCAAACACATTATTGGCAATTCTCATTTCCATAATATCAGTACAATAACTGGTTTCAGCAGAACTTATTGAAATATCAAGATTTGCTGGATCCAGTAGAGATAAAAATACCAACAATATATTTTGAGGGTATCTCTCCCCCCCCCCCTTTATCTTTTGGGGGATAAGATCTTTTGAATATCTGAAAATATGGGGGGATGTGTCCTGGGAGAATATGTTAAAGTGGGTGGGAATGTTATACAATCAAGAATATATTTGTAGACCATTGTATATGGGACAGGAGTACTGGACATCAAAATAAAATTTATTTCCAAAATAAAAATTTTTTTGGCCCTACCTACTCTATTTTTTTCTGGCCCGTAATCGGAAACAGACATATATTTTTTTTTGGCCCTATATTAATTTCCATAATTTATTGAAAAAAACTATACGTAGACTTCGACCACCCAATATCACACAGGCCAGGCAACTGTGAGAACAAGTGAAAGATACCCATCGAGTTACAACAACAACAGTTTTTGCCTGTATCACAGTCCGAGCTTCCGATTACGCTTCAACCTTACCCAGACGACGGATAATTTTTGACAGATTGTCCGGCTAGGTTGTTGATCGGATTCACAGATCATGGATTCCGCCGTGACGGAATCACCGTTGGGAAGACTTTTTCTTTATTCAAAGTCATGTACTCGGAAGTTCCGTGGTCATACCCATGTAGTTTCAAGTTTAGTTTGCTATTCTATATGACATCTGTTTACGGATCCATGAAAAATCTACAGATGATCCAGCATTTTCAGTAAATCATGCTTCGAAATGTTCGTGACGGAATCACCTGAAACGGACATGACTCTTGACTAGTGTTGCTTGTCTATTTTTTTGCTGCTCTGTTTCAATCTGACTATTCTTATATGACATCTCTTACTAACATACAGTACCCAAGGATGATAAGATTTTTTTCATCGTGAGAAAAACGCGACTGGATCATCCCAGGGGTTAAATCTAGTCCGTGACGGAATCGACAAAAAATCGTGATGGAATCACTTGTGCGCTTTTTACCCCTCGGCCAAATTTGGCCTAGGGGTATTGTCGTCATCATGTACGGCTGTCCGTACGTCCGTACGTCTGTACGTCCGTACGTCCGTCCGTCCGTTACCGCGATATCTACAGAACCGTTTCATGCATGGCAACCAAACTTGGTACATCTATTTATCTTCACGTAAATCAGAAGCCTATCGAAAATGAGTCATCTCGGACAATATTTGCAGAGTTATGCCCCTTTTTACAAATAAAAATCCATTTATGATTTGTTATTGTGATAATTTCAGAACTGTTCCATATACAACATCCTAACGTGATACAGTTGTTTCTCTTGACCTGAACTAGGTGCCTATCAAAAATGAGTCGTGTCGGAAAGTATTTTGCAGAGTTATGCCCCTTGTCTAATAAAATCCGTTACCGCGATATCTACAGAACCGTTTCATGCATGGCAACCAAACTTGTTACATCTATTTATCTTCACGTAAATCAGAAGCCTATCGAAAATGAGTCATCTCGGACAATATTTTGCAGAGTTATGCCCCTTTTTTACAAATATAAATCCATTTATGATTTGTTATTGTGATAATTTCAGAACCGTTCCATATACAACATCCTAACGTGATACAGTTGTTTCTCTTGACCTGAACTAGGTGCCTATCAAAAATGAGTCGTGTCGGAAAGTATTTTGCAGAGTTATGCCCCTTGTCTAATAAAATCCGTTACCGCGATATCTACAGAACCATTTCATGCATGGCAACCAAACTTGTTACATCTATTTATCTTCACGTAAATTAGAAGCCTATCGAAAATGAGTCATCTCGGACAATATTTTGCAGAGTTATGCCCCTTTTTACAAATAAAAATCCATTTATGATTTGTTGTTGTGATAATTTCAGAACTGTTCCATATACAACATCCTAACGTGATACGGTTGTTTCTCTTGACCTGAACTAGATGCCTATCGAAAATGAGTCGTGTCAGAAAGTATTTTGCAGAGTTGTGCCCCTTGTCTAACAAAATCCACTAATTCCTATGTTAAGTTTGCATATAATTTCTATATCATGTTTTTATACTATCACATTTATTTATTGATTGGATGACTGATTTATTCATTTATTCTCTTAGACAATGCAAAGAATGCTTGCAAATCTGTTTTGAAAATGACATACATGTGCCATTTAGTATACATGTACTGTATTTATCTAGCCATATGTACTGTTGTTTTGGTGAGACATCGATACAGCTCTCAATTTATTCAAGAAACAAATTAATTTAAGGGGAGGAAAACTTTTTTTTTTCAAGGAAAGTACACTTACAATACCATGGGTAAATATTTCTTCCCACAAGCCAATCAATTGGTAGAGACACCCTTATTATAATAGCTGGGGTTCAGAGCCGAGGGGTTTGGATAGCGTAGCTTCATGTTAAATCTTATCGGTAAAAGTGCTTTATTAATTACACATTTTCTTCAAAAAAATATTCCTAGAGTGAATTTATCTCTTCTACTTAGAAAATTAAAACTCTGACCTCTTATTTTTACTAAGGTATACAGCTCCCGCCACAGATTCAGATTCAGATTCATTTTATTGTATAAAACACCTCATCGAGGCCGTATACCAATAAACAGTCAAGATCAACATATTATACATGCATATCTTTTCTGCAGATGTTTCAAAATAGTATAGTTTTCAGTAAAGTGCAATTTTTCTTCTTTGACAATTTAGAATTTCCCGAGTTCTTCATGTTAAAAAATTGCGGGAAAAATATTTCGCTATTAAAACACATCTTCTCTATTATTGGCTTGTTCCCGGGGATCATAGGAAGCGAATAGAACAAACAGCATGCTAATATAGGGTCTACGACAGACTGTGGAGTGAATTTTATGCGAAAAAGGGCTGTTTAGCAATGTCCGCTTTTCCGTGGAATTCATGAGCGCACGATTGAAGTATCATGGGAAGATATATATTTCCAGTCGCTATCTCCCCCCTCCCCCCCCCCATCTTCAAACAAAAGGAAAAGAAAAAGCTGAGAGAGCGCCTCGTGAGGCAGAGTTATTTTTCCAGACTACAACAACAACAGTTTTTGCCTGTATCACAGTTCGAGCTTCCGATGACCCTTCAAC
>JAVTVY010026503.1:0-100861 GCA_036873755.1 Hanleya hanleyi | reverse complement strand
CGCTTCGCATCCTGGCTTCGCCACTTCGCATCCTGCCTTTCGCGACTTCGCATCCTAGCCTCGCGCCTTGGCATCCTGCCTTCGTGTAACCAAACCACATGCCTGAGACAATGCAGCGATGTTCCTTATCGGCTACCATTCTTATCAGTGTGAGCAGTTTGATTCCGTATAATTAATTTCGCCACGTGATTCTCTCTGCATTTTTGTTTGGTCAACAATCGGAAAAGGCGCGAAACCCGGAAAAGGCGCGAAACCCAGAGTACCCGGATATCGCAACTCTTAAGTCGGAAAGTCGAGTTTCACTTCACGACAACCATCAATTCGAAAACCTAGGTTATCGACTGATAACTTAGGTTTTCTACACGAATGTCCAAAAACAAAAGAGAAACTCGAAATTGAAACAGAAACTCGGGGTTGTCTGATAGATAACCTAGGTTTTCGACCGTAAACTTAGGTTATCGATTCGAAAATCTAGGTTTTCAGTTCGATAACTTAAGTTTTTTAATGACAACTGTGATTTTCGGTGTTGAGAAATAGAAACTCGAGGTTAAGGAAAGATAAACTTGGGGTTATGTGGTAGATAACCTAGGTTTTCGACCGTAAACTTAAGTTTTCGATTCGAAAACCATGGTTTTCTCTTTGATAACTTAAGTTTTCTCTTTGAAGACTTAGGTTTTCGATTCAATAACTGTGAGTTTCTGATTATTTGGACATTAGGCCTTCCATACACGCGAGTCACACGTTCAAAAGTAAACTCGGTGAACTCACTGTTTTGTTAGGCCCGAACTGACGGGAGTTGTTTTTGTATAACTGCCTTAAAATAAGAGTCGTATATCAGATGTTAGCGAAGTATCATAGCAAATTGAAATAGATATTCACGCAACGCCTTTTGGAAGGTTATTGTAAGGAAGATTATCCGATGTCACTCGGACATTTAAATATTTGTCTTGTTTTATTATTGTTATTTGCTCATTTGAGCAAAGGGCACTTTTGCTCAAAGGAGGAGGAGAGGGGAGTGGGGGGGAGGGAGTTACAATGGCATCATGGCATGTTGATAAATTTCTTTTCACTCGCGAAATTTGTGCACGTTTAGCCCTCGTGTGGGTTGGAAACATTGCCACAACTTTGGGTGAAAGAAATGCGTCAGAAAATTTCTTCCAGGTTCTCAATTTCTTTCCCCATTGCAGGGTTGATTAAATTCAACAAAATGTGCCTGAAAATGTTCCCATAAATGCAGAGACTTCAGTCTGAACTTCATTCTGCTGCAACTCGACGAACAGACGAAGCACATTTCTTGCCGCCACTCCGTCTGAAAATAGAACAATTCCGGGGAGCAACAAGTTTACAATAGCATGACCACCTGGCTCACACTGGCAATAGCACTGATTGACTGCAGAGGATACTGCACACTCCACAAAACAGCAAAACTTGGGGACGGTTGAATCTTCCACGCTCATACCGAAATTCAATTGTGAGCTACATTGTTGATTCATGTGTGATTATTTTTGGAGGTTTACTCAAGGCTGTAGGCCAATAACTTGACAGTAAGTTTATTAGTTTCAAATAAACCCCTCACCGAAAAGATGTCCAATAACTGAGCACACACTTGGATCTTCATACCGTGAATGTTCCCTGCGTTTCAGCTATTCCCAGTCTCTCCCCGTATCTTTTCTCCAGTCTTCTTTTACGACGATTTACTACTAAAGATGTAGTCTTGTATCCAGTGTTACTTATTTGGCCATACGTGGTTGCATGGTCGACCTGCAGACTCATAGTCTTAAAAAGTATCCAATAGCCGGACAATCATGCTAGGTTACGCCATACTCCAACACCAGGAAAGTTTCAAGTCATTCTTGGTTGTACGTGGGCTAGCATAATTTATTTCTCTCTAAAGTTTCACACATGGCAGTCTACTACGAAGTAAGGTAGGCATTAGTCTACTACTCAGTAGGGTAGGCATTAGTCTACTACTCACAGTCTACTACGAAGTAGGGTAGGCATTAGTCTACTACTCACAGTCTACTACGAAGTAGGGTAGGCATTAATCTACTACTCACAGTCTACTACCAAGTAGGGTAGGCATTAATCTACTACTCACAGTCTACTACGAAGTAGGGTAGGCATTAGTCTACTAATCACAGTCTACTACGAAGTAGGGTAGGCATTAGGACATGTTTTTGTCAATTTCGAGGTTTATAGTTCACCTAAGTAGGTCAGCTCAGAAATTGCTGGTAACAGTCCCCTAATGCACGTTCATGCCAAAAATCAAGGTTCCAATGTCAACGGTTCTCCTTATTTTGCCGGAGAAAGGATTCGGACGGACTCACTCACTCACTCACTAATTATTACCCGACAATTTGCAAATGTGAGTCTACTTCGTAGGAACAGGCATCTTCACAAGTCCAGGTAAATCATAAATCCTCGCAGAGGGTTAGATCGATCGATACATTGGCTCACGAGGATGAGGAACAGGACACCGAGCAGAATTCAGTAGATATTTCTTTTCCTGACAATTTCAGTTTCTCGGTTCTTTGTAATTCGATTGTTCCACAGTTAGTCGTCTCAGGGTTGTTGTTGTTGTTGTTTTCACAGATTTGCCAATCATTCATCATTCCAAGTTCTATTCCCGATCAATTGCTTGGCCTTGTACGCCCTCCCCTTCTAACTCTTGTGCCTCTTGAATTAAAGCACATAACGAGCAACACCACCAATGTAAAATATCGGACACCGTACTTCCAGCTATGCCTTTTTGCTCTCTGATCTTCCTTCGCATCAGACACCCCAGAATGGGCCCCGCGCATATGAAGCCCAGGCCGCACAGGATACAACTGTCCCCCATTTTCTCTGCATTTATGCCGAAAGTATAACAAGGCACGACATAGGCGATTATACACAAGCCGCAGTTGTCGAAACAGCCGAACAATCCGTGTTGCCACTCAGCCATGGTTTTCGATTCTTGTAAGTTTACGGGATAGCGGTGAATAAAACAAGTACTAATGTTCCAAAGGAAAATGGAATCTTTTAGACTCGCACTTGCACAGCCTTGATCTCCAGAGTGAAGTAACACCGGTACGGAACGGCAGACGTTGAAGGGTAAGGACTACAGTCATCATGAATATTTAAGAGCGCCACAGAATGTGACCTACACACGCCGGAACTCTTCTTTGAGGTTCTCTAGTCTGGGTGCCAGAATTCAACTCCTCATCACTCCAATAATATTTCACCCGTCACCCAGCCTTATTCTCTTTAAGCCCAACTCACACTACGAACATTTTGTTTTATTAGAACAAAAACACCGTTCAGAACATGTTTTGTCTGCAGAGTGAGGTGCCCAGAAACACGAACATTCTGTTCGAGGGACAAGTTCGTGAAATCAAACATGTTTGATTTTCGGAACATGTTTTTGTCCTAAAAACAGTTTTTGTCTTCAGTGTGTGGTGATCGCGAACATGTGTCCGAACATTTACCAACAGTTATATAATCAAGTGGCTGCTGTCGGTCATGTGACGAAGCCGCTCTCACATGACACAACAAAATGGCTCACATCACATGACCGTCAGCCTCGCTGCTTGATCGCGGCGACTGGCGGTCAAGAGAAAATGTTCGCAGTGTGAGGTTACCACGAACAAAAACACAAACAAACTGTTCTGTTCTTTCAACAAAATGTTCGTAGGGTGGGTTGGGCTTTAAATGTTTGAATATTTTTCCATCAGACTGCAATTCTTTTCTGATGTAATAAATTGAAGCCATATGCATGGGATAATTATTCCTCGTCAAACGAATGCACATAGCTTTGTATGGAAAATGACGAAGATCATGACAATAAATCATACATTATAAAGAAAACAAGCTAAAAATCCAGCTATAATTATAGTGCCCATTTCACATACCTCATCTTTGGCATACGTTCAATGCGAGCTGAGTTTATGAAATGTATGCAACATATAGATCTGGCTCACCGGTGCCATAAAAACATTATCTGAATTGTACAATTGACCAGACATTTTAAAATTTTCGTAAGCATTTCAATATTATGTTCTACTAGTGTGCTGATTCAGCCAGGGTTTTTTTAATATTTGTAATTTTGTAATCCTCGGGGGGCAGCGAGGGCCCAACCTTCAACTCGTCACCCCCAATTAGAGGTTCCGGAAGTGACATTTGGCCCCAGCGCATGCGCACAATACCGGATAATAATAAATTTTGTGCCCCTGCATGTGCACGGACAACAGTTTCCAGGCACGGCCTTAACACCGAACTTTGGGCGCGAGAATTTCATTCGAGCCTATCAGAGCCTGTTTACAGCGACCGGTCAAATCAACCAGGATGACGGATATATGATCAGTCGAGAGGACTACGCTAACCGATTCACTGCTTCGATCTGGCCCCCACCTTAGAGAACGATCATCAGCTGACCCTCGCCAGGCAAGGTAACTTGCGGTATGAAATCTACTTTGCACGAGCCCTCCGGAATACCATCAACGTGATTTGCTACGCCGAGTTTGAAAAATCATTCAAGTGGACAAGACGCGAAACGTCCTGTGTGACTTTGCCACCTAACATGGATACAGACCAGATTACCACCGTGCTGCAGAATGACCCAGGGACAGGTATGGTCTTTCAAGGGATGTTCACCCGATACGTGTACCCGCTAGACCGTGTGTATCCTGCCGCATACGTCCTCAACACAGACCAGATGGACGAATTACAAGCGTCTAGTCCGTCATTCATAATCCAGCCGTCTTCCATTAGAGAATATCCGCGTCCATAATCCAAAGACCTATTCCATATTCCATATAACAGTATTAGCACCAAATTCAAAAAGACAATCATAGTATACATAAACATAGGCTTGTTTCCTGCAAGAGAGAAGCGGTCAACAGTTTTCAATGATGCCGGCAAGACATCATGATGTTCCAAAAATATCAAATCCGTATCGCTGATCAGTATTCTTAATCCATAATATTCGTTGTACGGTCGTCATCTAAAGAATGATGTATCTCAGTCACGCTTTGATTGTGACTGTTCATATGAGTACCATGAGGATCTTGAAGTACATGGGTTCATACGGCCCCTAGCCCCGGTTAAGCGGAATTAGACACAAGTTACGAAACGTAGCGCCATAGATCTTGCACGCTACGTTCGTATTTTGCTATCAGCATGCGATATGTATCGCCAAATTTGAGAAACTTTGAGTGGAGGCGCTTGGTGGAATAGCCCTGTTTTATAAGTTTCTGCAACAATGTTTTGTGACGTTGATTAAATTCATCACATCATCTAACACAGGATCTAGCAAATGCTACTAAGCGAGATATGTATACGCCATATGCAGGTCCCACAGAGACGTGGTGTTGGAACAGTCAACCGTTGCCAGGCCTGAGTAGTAGCGTGTGCGGCCAGTACTGCTTGTTTTACCTCTACCACCGTTGCCGGGAAGAACGCTACCCACCATCATACAGATGTTTGACGAGTACCCCAGGCCGAGGACCGAGATGTACTGGTGTATGACTGGGCCTCAGACCATTTCAATGTGGGGCTTCCGGGGATTGACCTGGAATGTCGTTGTGCACCCCGCAGGTCATGGTAAGAATAAGCCTCAGCTCCTCAGAGAGCTTGTCGTAAGAGGCGACTAACTGAGGCACCTGTGGGGTTCCCGGGTGTGAAAAGGAATAGGACCCCACCCGTGTGGTTCCCGGGTGTGAAAAGGAATAGGACCCAACGTCGTGATATGACTGAAATATAGTTGAAAGCGACGTTAAATCATATTCTCACTCACTCACCCATTTCAATGTACAAGCCCCGTTCTAAGCTTCAGTTTTCACGTGGTTGTTCTCACGTTGTTGTTTTTTTATTGTTGTTCTTGAATAAAAAACAAATGAGATCTCACCAAAAACCCTGTATTGTGTGTTTTCTGTACAATAGCTTACGAGCATAAACAAGTGGCCATCAATGTCCAATGCTTGAACATAAATGTGGGATTCTAATTTTAACCAAAGTGGTATAGGTCAGTCAATGAGTCGGTTGAGAAAGTAGCCAACCAGTGGCCTAGGATGGGGTCAAATGTAACCAATCCATGCCCAGAAAACAATCATAGGCGTTAAGGCGTTGCCTGGGATTCCCCCTCTCTGGCTGTATGGCTATGCATATAACCTTGAAGTGCCTGGGGCATAGTCAGCACTTCCGAGTCTCCCCCTTTGTCTACTACTCCCCGAGTGCGCCTTTTTTTTTTTTTTTTTTTTTTTTTTTAATTTGATCATTGTCCATTTTATCGTCAAATGCAGGTATTCAAATAATTTGACAAAAAAAGTAGTTTCAAAACGACCAAAGGTTCCTCCGTATTCACTTGCCATGTGAATGGTACAGTATCTCACAGACTGTGATGTTTACATGCGAGAAAACGCCTTTGTGTGTGACTGTAAATAGAGTCAATAGTTTTTTTATTCCATGGGAAGTATACATACCTGTGGTGCACCCGCACCCTGGTGTATCCTATGCCCTACGGACTATAGGAGACATGGTGCTCCACAGGTGCGTGCGCATACGTGCCATGACGTCACTTCCGGCGATGTCCAGTTATGAAGTCACTGTCATCAAGGGTCAGGGGCCGATGGTCAAAATATGTGCGTGTGATTGGATGACTGACAATGCGTTAAGGTGTTAAGATAAGGCGTTAAGACGTTGAGATAAGGCGCTAAGGCGTTGCGATAGGGCGTTAAGGCGTAACGATGGGCGTTAAGGCGTAACGACGGGCGTTAAGGCGTAACGACGGGCGTTGACGGGCGTCACTGCATTTCCATGAATTAGTGCCAATTCTATGGAATATCTAGAAAAATCAGACCTAGTCTATTTCACCAGTGCGTTGAGGCGTTGAGCTGGCCGTTGGCGGGCGTTACTGTCTATAAAAGCAAGCGTCTTCCAAAAACGTGCAGAGTCGACGTTCAACTGTGAACATGGGTCATACATGCTCTGAGTGCGAACGCACGTTCACCAGACGTTACGATATGATGCGACACCAGAAGAATATACATAAGACTGAAGACTCCGAGAAGCCCACTGAGGAGGCAGATAATGACATCGAAACAGAAACTGCTGAGAGTCTATTTACTGATACGGAGAGCTTGACCTCAGATAGTCAGCCTACGTCCCAGGGAAGTGAGGAAGAATCTACTTTTTGGGATCGTATTGTGCATGAAGCTATTAATACCCATGCTGCGGTAATCGAAGACGCCAGACAGGATAACTTACAGCACTGTACATTCAAATGCGCCCGAACATAAGGAAAACAGCCATGGCGATCTATGAAGAGTATAGCTTGCTGCCGCTTAAAATGAAAGGCGACTCCACGCATAGGTCCATCGTGAAGACCAAGCGTCATTTGGGAGAGGATATGGGGTTACCACTCACCAAGGCTCTGGAATATGCGATCAGAATGCGCAGTCGGGATATCGGGACATGCTGCCTCAACGGTATCCTGGACGGCCCGACGACGCTTAGGTCAAAAACGACCCTGGCTGAAGATTGAACTTTCTCAAAGGACGACTTCTGATTGGACAAGAGCATACCCAACGCCGCTCCCCTAGCGTGGGTTTGATGTACTTGAGGGGAGAATAACGTGATTGACCTGTCATCCTTGTTGTTGTTGTTCTCTCATCTGTATCATGCACCACACACCGCTACTACCACCACCACACACCACTACTACCACCACCACACACCACCACCACCACCATACACACCACAACCACCACACACACACACACACACAGGTAACTCTACCAGATAGCCAGTACGAACAAGGCCCCCATCTACACGCAAACTTCCATTCCCATATTTCATGTCTACTGCGCATGCGCGGAATTACGTCATTTCCACGCCATACTCATCCAGTCGGATACTCCCCCACGAGTGCTACACATTGACACTTCCCACGAACCATTTGGACCGCGGATGGTCCATCTTTACTCCAAACAACTTCCTTCACAACCCCAAAATGCCCACTTTGGCTTCTACGCCTACTGATGACGCCACCAATGACGTCACATATGACGTGGACATCCCTCAAGTCGTGATCTATACCACGAAACCTTCACTTTGACACCTCATACGATGCATTCGGACCAAGAATGGGCCCTCACTCGCTCAAACACACCCCCACGCACCCCCAAAACTTTCATTCTGATGCCCTTTTTCCACAATTCCCGGTCTGTGCATGCGCAGATAGACGATATTCTCACGACTCACCCATCCAGTTGGACATTTCCCCACGAAAGCTTCACACTGATACCTCCCACGACCCATTCGGGCCAGTATGCGCACAGTAACTTTTCAACAAACAAAAAACTAACCCTAAAAGCAAATGTCCATGAGTGGATTTCCCAATAGGTTAAACATTGTCCCCTGCGCCGGAATGGGCCTACACCATAGCCGTATGTAGATCTGCCTTTGGTAGGTATATTAGGGTATTTTCAACCTTGCCTAGTATGGGCTGACTCGTGGTGCAGTGGATAACGTGCCCGCTTTTGGAGCGCGCAGTACGGGTTGGACTCCCGTCAGGACCAGGGGAATTTCCCTTCTCTCGCTGTATGGCTATGTGAAGATTAAGTACGCGGGCATATTTGGGCCCGTTGACCCTCAAAATAGAAAGGGCATCTTTGGGCCCGTTCACCTAAAAAAATTTGCGTATGACCTCTGTGACGTCACGTGACCGGATGTGACGCCATAGTGACGTCAAAGGGCCTTTGTACCCGCATTTGTGCCAACAGAGTTATCTGCCCCTGAATGAGCAAATGCGGGTGCAGAGGCCCTTTCTATACTACTGATATGATATTAGTCATTTGTCCAGGTTACCAAGAATGGGCTCTAATCGGACCTTGGCCTTGGAACTGTCAATTGCTGATACAAAATTGAAGAAGGGATACTTCTTATAATGATAATTAAGTATGCGATATGTTAAGCCATTTTAGTATTTATTTGTTTATTTTAATCATTTTCGTATGCATGATAGAATGTAAGAAATAATATCGATTTTAATGAAATTTTAGGGTTCCGTCGGAAAAGTGCACTCAACATTCTGTCTTAGAAAAAAACATTACATGGGGAACATTCGATTTCTTTGCTTTATATTTGGCGCATGTCCTGAATGAAATAATATAGCCACAATAAAAAAAATTTAGTTCTCCCGTCACATTGGTTAAACTTTAGCTGCTGATGACATTTTTAATGTTCTGTTTTATTCTAGGTTCCTCATTTATTTTCATGCTCATTTGTCTATAAATGTTGGTTTTATGTGATATTATCGGGTTACTTTCGTTATAGGAACGGTACCGAAACCCCTTTAAACCCTTTCAATATACAAGTTAAAATACTGACATATATACATTTATGTACTACTTGAAGGTCTTATAACAGCATCTGTGCTTGCCGGCTATGATTGTGATTGATAACTCACTCATTTTAACATCAGATTCTGAGATATTATTTGTATATACCCCTGGTTCCAAAGTCTTTGTCTTTCCAAAGACAGGTGTAATGGGATGTAGTTGCCACCTCGAATACCGTAGTCAGCGCATCTAAATGATATGTGTCAACTGCAGTTCACAGATGAGACCATCCACCCTCTGGAGCCTCCACCATGAGATCGGGTGACTCGGCAAATTGGGTTCCTCCTGCATCCCAAATCTATCTAGGCTTCTGCAGGAATTCAGAACGGATTTGACAGACTCGTTTAGACGGATGAAGCTGAAGAATGGTAACGTCAGGCACTGAAATCGACGGCCAGCCAATGATGTGTCTGGGCGGAGTTGTGCTTGTAAGAGTCACGTGATCCAAACGTTAGCTAATAAATATTCATGATGCCTGTATTCCTAACCTTAACGTCTACCCATCTTCATTTTATCCAGCCAGTTTCTACGTTCCCACTTCGAACCTGCCTTGATTTATCTGGACCCCTTCAGTGTTCAAATAACTTATAAATAGACACGAGACGTCACTGACCTCGAAAACATTTGAAATTCGAAATGGGTCGCACAAGAGCGTTGTTGATTGGCTGACCTGAATAGTGGGCACCTTATTAGGAGGAAAGACGCCGCTAATAGAGGATGATGTCACTCTACGGACTTCACTCGCAATCGATGTGTACGTTCTGATTGGTTCTTCTGCCGTTAGAAGGTGAAATTTACACCTCGGATTTTGAACACTGAAGGGGTCAGATAAATCAAGGCAGGTTCGAAGTGGGAACGTAGAAATTGGCTGGATAAAATGAAGATGCGTCTACCGTGCGCACGGCGTAGATTCAAAGCACCGTCTTGGGGAGGGAAGCGCGCGCCCTTGAAGAGCCAGCGCCCTCTTATGAGACGGTCAAGGAGAGAGAGCATGGCGGATTCAGAAGATGGTCTCAGAAGCGACGGTGAGAATCACTCATAAATACATATTTCTCACGGCAGGCATACAATAAACTCTTGCAGAGTACCCAGGAGTGTTCGGAAAAACTATCACTGAAAAATGTTGAAAACCACGTTAAATCCTACTCACACACCCACACACTGTTCCTTGGCGATTGGAAACGCCCACATAAGGAGAGCAATCAAATGGCGAAACGCCCTGATTGGGAGATATGGAACACCCTGATTGGGAGAGTATTTGAACCATTACAAAACTTATCGTACCAAATGATGTACAATATATACACCTTGGAGTAATCGTGGATATCCACACTTCATATTAAATCTGATAGACTTCTTAACACAAGTTAACCATGATGGTTCTAAATCGTATTATATGCATTCATCTTTATATCGTTCCAGCCCCAAAAGAAAAAATATACCTCGACACTCCACAGAAACAAAAGGCGACATATCACAGGGTCTACAGATACAGAAGGGACATTCAGCATCGTCGTTGATTTTTTCAATTTATGTATTTAATTTAACTGTGTGGAAAACAACCTGAATTGTCATGAAGATACAGTTATGTATACGTAATTACCGTACACTCTTGCCCCAAGTGGTTACGCAGCATGAGTTTTGTACCATGTCTGTTGCTCCGAGGGGAAGATTAATTTCCTCTACATGATAGCTGTACAAGGATAGTTGCACAACTAATTATATCATAGTTAGTTTGGCCTATATCGTCGCTATATGGCCGAAATACTGCTGAACCCGACATTAACCCCGAACTCACTCGCTCACACACTCCGTATATTCTTTATAGAGGGTTAGATAGAGGGAGTGTCTAATCACATTTCATTCAAAGGAAAATGGCAAATTCACGTGTCAGGCCGTTCTTCTTTGTCATAAAGGTGGACATGTTAGTAGTGAAGAAAGCTGAAATTCCCGCATGTACGCATGTACGCATGCGCAGTGGCGTGCGGCTCGCGATTCGGGGTGCGAACTTCCAGTTGCGCGTGCGTACGGGCGGGAATTTCAGCTTCGGGTACGCAGCTTCCTCTCACGTGACTCCCGATCACGGGTCGTCCAATAAGCAAGCCTGAAGATGTGCCATTGCGACAAATCTAAGCTTGTCATAGCAACAACAAAATGACGGACTTGAAGATACACATACTGCAGGTACCGCGCCACGTGACTTTCGGGAAACAAATCTGAACATGTAGGGCGGCGGTCAAGTTGGTGTGATAATACCACCATGACTGGTGGGGGGTTTCCGGTTGAAAACCTGCCTGGAACCATGGCTGGGGACAAGTCTGAATATATCTGGTGTGTCCATTATGTAGCGAGGGAGGGAACCCCATCTTCGTCCGATTTAGTTTCAATTAAATTAAATGCTGATCTGTTCGCACTTCAATTTGCCTGTGACGGGTGAACGGGTCTCACACACCATGGACCCCTTGGGAAACGATCGGGGCCCGCCTGAGGGTCGGGGATAGCTTGCCTCGGTGGACATGTTCAGCTCAGACTTAGAAGTTAGGGACGTGCACAGGACCAACCCGACAGGGATAATCACTCCTGTATATATGTAAGAACTCTAAAACTATGGCATTGATCATGTATCTGTAACCCGTTCGTATTGGTCACTCAGAAGCTTTCGATGGGTATAGTGAGACTCGGATGGTGACGCTGATCTGTGATACGCGCATGTGCAGAAAGAGCAACTGAGGTATGATTCAGGGTGGGATGTTTGTCATGGGCAAAGAGGGATTGAAGTCGATTGTCTGTGTTTTGGCAGTAGTAATATACGCTTAACTAAGGTGACATCTCCATGCACGTGCGCATGGACATAGACAGGTCATGTCTGTTGTGGGCGTTTTTGGCCATATGTAAGCCATACGTGGTTCAAAGATAGCGTTTTTGTGTGATCAATGTTGGGTAATTATCGGAGGCCGCCGCCGTCGAAACGCAGTACCACCGTCCAGGCCCGTTTTAAAGCTAACCCTAACGCTGGGAGTAAGATAACCTGCACATGTACACATATACTTATACCGCAATGTTTTAACGCAACCAGATGAAAGACAGAAAGAGATATCAAAAACAAGAAGCATATTGCATATTACACATTTTACTATACCCATTGTTACATCTTGCCCAAGAGCCGCTCTGGGTATATTTATTATGGTGTTTATTGTCTTTGTGTCTAATGAGAAACCACCATTTGAGAAGAAGTCCATCTTGGTGCCTCGTCAGCCATGTTCTTTCTTGTCCGTGTTCAGTGTCAATTCCCTCGAGTCCTCACCTAAGCGTCTTTGGGTAGGACCTAGTCCAAGATGTAAGAAAAAGTGTCCGTTACTGTGAAGCATGGGTACAATCACGATAAAATTATGGATATAAAGTCCATATACAAATGGGGAACCGGAATGTTGTGAAACGAATACGATTCCAGTGGTACCGGTATCAGAAATATGAAAATAACGTTCACTTCCAGTGAAACGGGACAGGATACAACACCAGGAGTAGGCCTACATAATTTTCTCGTTAAGGTTTCACACACAACACCGACCAAACACAATTTCAGTTTCTCGGTTCTCTGTAATTTGGTTATTTTACAGTCAGTCGACTCAGAGTAGTTTTCTATTTTACCAATTTGTCAATTGCCTTCCCATCACTGCATACTTCTATTCACGGTCAATTGCTTGGCCTTGCACGCCAGCCCCTTCTAACTCTTGTGCCTCTTGAATTAAAGCACATAACGAGCAAAACCACCAATGTAAAATATCGGACACCGTACTTCCAGCTATGCCTTTTTGCTCTCTGATCTTGCTTCGCATCAGACACCCCAGAATGGGCCCCGCGCATATGAAGCCCAGGGCACACAGGATACAACTGTCTCCCATTTTCTCTGCATTTTTGCCGAAGGTATAACAAGGCACGAAATAGGTGATTATACACAAGCCGCAGTTGTCGAAACAGCCGAATAATCCGTGTTGCCACTCAGCCATGGTTTCGGTTCTTGAAAGTTTACGGGATAGCGGTGAATTAAACAAGTAGTAGTATTCCAAAGGAAAATGAGACCTTTTAGACTCGCCCTTGCACAGCCGTGATCTCGAGTGAAGTAACGCCGGGACGGAACAAGCTTGACAACCCGAGCCAAACCCGTAACCAGGACTACAGATTCTGATTGGCTAGCGAAATATGTTCGTTCGGATAACTCCGGGCATTTGCAGAATGATTATCCAGTCACTATGAAACCGCCATGTTTTACGCTCGGAGCAACAGATGTAGGCCTGAAACAAAATGATTGGATGTGGAGAGATTGCGAAGTCCCTCGCTTTTACTATTAACAAATGTGTTAATTAAAACAGGATATTCATTTTATACCAGGTTAAAGACTTGGTCCTAGGTTCTTGGCACAGATAAAGTTATTTCTCCGGACCATCGCGTGTTTCGAACGATGGTTACGCAGCGACGCTTGGAGACACTTATATCAAAACAGAATTATGCGTACTAATACACCGTCGTTGACGATCAAATATACAACAAAAATATGTAACTAAACCAACGAGTCACAATATATCAAACTTGTATGATTATATTGACATGTAAATTAATAGCGAATACATTTACAAATGACAATGAAGGAAAGACTACAAAATAGGAATATACAACCAAAATAGTAACATCAAAAACGCTTCAAACATCATCGCTACATTGTACATGTATAATATTTGAGAAATAATGTTTTCATAGGCGTGCTCAATGGTTATTTTACGCATGGTTAGTGTGGGAAAGTTTATATTTTAGGGAAAGGGCGAAGCATGCCTATGAAAACATTATTTCTATTCTATTGCACTACCCAAATTGATTATCAACAAAGATTATAATGAAAAGTCAAAAACATATTTTACACTTTGACAACCTTTCTCACCCTTTCTTGAAAAAACTCGTCTACTGATGCTACCGTCTCGGTTGGCATTGTTCCAATGTCAGTGGACGAGTTTATGTGGTCTCTCAAATGGGGAGTGATACTGTCAGCTGTGTGGAAATTAGGTGGATATATATCTATTTGTGTCGGTTTGTTAATCAATTTCGCGATGGAAACAACAGTTAAACTTGAGAAAGACATTTCATGTTGTAATTTATTTGTGTTTTTTTATTCAATTGTTACTTGTATGAAAGCAGACGTCTCTTTCCTCATCCGACTTGTGAAATGGAATCTTCCAATGAACAGCTGCACTTGCCTGGTGTTGATTTCACATAACCGTGCTAAAACGTGTAATAATTGCACGGTTAGCTCGATGTTATTGACACAAGTGTTACAGAATAGTGGATTTCGATCACATATGCAGAATCTCCCAACAAATCTTGACATGAAGATATTATGTAACTTCCGGAATAACACTTGTAATTAACCCCTACAGTGTTAAACGACACAGTACCTTCAGTGCAAAGTCACCCATTAACCCCCTGCAGTGATTATCCTTATCAGAAGGGGTATTAACCCTCTGTGGAGCATGAACAGACCTGTGGCAGATAAGAAACGGCGTCCTTCCATATTAGAATATTGACATATACAATATAACAAAAATACATTTGCAAATGACAATGATGGAAAGACTATAGAATAGAAATATACAACCAAAATATTAATATTCAGGTGATGAACCTTTCTGGTAACATCAAAAACGCTTCATAAATTATCGCTACATTGTACATGTATAATATTGGTGGATTTCGGAAAAATGCAGAATCTCTCAACAAATCTTGACATGGGGATATTATGTAACTTCCGGAATGACACGCGTAATTAACCCCCTACAGTGTTAAACGACACATACCTTCAGCGCAAAATCACTCATTAACCCCCTGCAGTGATTATCCCATCTCGGAATGGATATTAACCCTTTTGAAGCATGAACAGACCTGCAGTGGTTAAGAAACTGTGTCCTTTCACATTAGAATGTTGAAATTTTTGGGCGCAGGATTATAATCAGAACTTGTCTTCCGGTGGAATTTGATTGGTCATTATTCCTGACTCGGAAAGAAATGGTTTACGATATATTTTGAAATGTATCTATAATATTCAACACTAAAACACATTCAAACAACCTTCTTAAAAATATAATCGAGAAATTCTCTGGGCCAGTTTTATTGTCGGCCTCCCATATTCGCTGTGATTGTGGACGGCGAACTAATTTCTATCCGCCGAATGGCGGCGGATGTACCGGTATGCTGAGTTTTGTATAAGTTTGAGAGAAAATACCTTATACCTGGTGTGGTGGGTCATTTGTGGTGAGTAGTATATAGTACCATTTTCGAGTCATATTGACCTACTTCTTTGTTCCCCCGGGTAAAATTTAAGGGGGTACTTGGTCAGGTGACGATCATGTGATCGATGGAGAGGAAAACTACCTCCAACACAGAAGAGTTCCAATTTAGGGGGAGGTAACTTCGGGTCACTATATTTCCGGCAAAGGGCCCCTGGGCATGTATTCTTCCGCGATGATGCGGTCTGGTGGTGATGAGGTCGTGGGAAAAAGATTCCGCGGAAAACAAGTAGTCCCCACACTTCAAATACGCTGCATGGTCCGATTGGGTCTAGTGAGGTATCAAAGTGAAGCATTCGTGAAGGCGCATCTACCGGGCTGGGTGTGGGGTTGAAATATCGCCACTCTGCGCATGCGCGGTGGACAAAGGGTATGGAAATAGACGTTTTGGGGTCTAGGTGGGCCACTAATGGTCCGATGGAGTTGAGCGAGGTATCAATGTGAAGCAGTCGTGAGGGAGCATCCACCTGGACTAGTGTATCGTTCGTTGTCAACATTCTGCGCATGCGCAGACAGGGAATTGTGGGAAAAGGGTACGGAAATAGACGTTTTGGGGTATAGGTGGGCCACTAGTGGGCCGATGGAGTCGAGTGAGGTATCAATGTGAAGCATTCGTGAGGGAGCATCCGACGGGAGGGGTGTGACGTAAAACTGACGTCATTCTGTGCATGCGCAGTAGACAAAGCATATGGAAATAGATGTTTTGGAGTCTAGGTAAGCCCCTAATGATCCTATGGAGTTGAGTGAGGTATCAATGTGAAGCAGTCGTGAGGGAGCATCCACCTGGACTAGTGTATCGTTCGTTGTCAACATTCTGCGCATGCGCAGACAGGGAATTGTGGGAGAAGGGTATGGAAATAGACGTTTTGGGGTCTAGGTGGGCCACTATTGGGCCGATTGAATCGAGTGAGGTATCAATGTGAAGCATTCGTGAAGGAGCATCAACGTGGACTAGTGTGTCGTTCGTGTTCAACATTGTGCGCATGCGCAGACAGGGAATTGTGGGGAAAAGGGTATGGACATAGACGTTTTGGGATCTAGGTGAGCCCCTAATGATCCTATGGTGTCGTATGAGGTCTTATTTTGAAGCTCTCGTGAGGGAGCATCCGCCTGGACTAGTGTGTCGTTCGTGTTCAACATTCTGCGCATGCGCAGACAGGGAATTTTGGGAAAAGGGTATGGAAATAGACGTTTTGGGGTCTAGGTAGGCCACTAATGTTCTGATGGAGTCGAGTGAGGTATCAATGTGAAGCCTTCGTGAAGGAGCATCCGAGGGGTGGGGTGTCACATGCATCCGACGTCATTCTGCGCATGCGCAGTAGACAGAGAGTATGGAAATAGACGTTTTGGGGTCTAGGTGGGTCCGACGGAGTCGTATGAGGTATCAATGTGAAGCTCTCGTGAAGCAGCATCCGACTGTGCTAATGGCTCGCCCGTGTTCAAGAGTCTGCGCATGCGCAGTCTGGTCGTAGTATAGAAAGGAGGCATTTTGGGGATGCGTGGGGGTGTGTTTGATCAACCACTATGGGCCCATGGTTGTGGTTTGATGGTGTGGGTTCTGGGCACAGACGTCACTTCCGAGTTTCACTAAAACTACCTCCGAACCCAGAAGAGTTTCATTGTTCCCTTAGACGTAGGGTCCGGATTTTCAACATCCAAGTTTTCCCCGGCCCGGCCTGCCCCGGCCGCAGCGCGCGCGGGTTATCCGGCCGTACGCCTGCGCGGCATCACCGGAAGTGCGCGGGTGAATTTTGGGTCAAACGGTCAAAGGTCACATCCAGGTCAAAAGGTCAAAGGTCTCCCTTCCGGCAAGTTTCGGCCCTCTCCGGGCCAATAGATAGCCTTTATCCGCCTTCCCGAATCACCCATGGAATGCACAGGGTCCCCCACAATATCGCCAGCACTATGACCGTGTTAAATGGCCAGTGGGGAACCCTCAGATTTTCCCAGAGCCGTATTGGCACGAAAAAACACATGTAACCATGGAACTTATAGTGATAAACATAATCTATAGATGTTGGACCAGTCTCCACTCGCCGTCTTCCTGGTCTTTACCCGCACCTCGTGCCATGCAGAGGACGGGTACTAAGATTTCACTCAACAACACCTGGTCTGGTGCCAACGTGTCTGCGTGAGTGAGCTCACGTGCCGAACACCTGGCTCCCCGAAGGAAAAATTACGAGCTTGGTTGGATTCTAGATTAACCTGGGAAGGATGGGCAGTTTCCATTTGGACCAATCAGCGATCGAGGAAAAGAACCAATCAGCGGTCGAACAATCAGCCAATCGATAAGCACCGGGTTTTTCCATGCCTCGGGGACTTGGAGTCCCCACGGTAAGCTTTCGACGCGGTCCGCGCGTGCATCCGGGTACTTTTACATCCGGGTACTATTACATCCGGGTACATTCAAGCGTCCATCCGGGTACTTCACCTCCGCGCCTACATCCGGGTACTTCACGTCCGCGCGTCCATCCGGGTACTAGCATTTCGTTGACGTCCGCGCCCACATCCGGGTTCTTGACGTGCGCGCGTCCATCCGGGTACTTCTATGTAGGTGTATAAAAGTGACATGGTCTATAAAACACGTCTCTCTGGATCCCACACCTTCATTTCTACGGTTACAGAGCCATGACGGACATCCATCCATATGCGACTCGCATTTTACAGCATGCGACCGTGGTTAATTCACTCAGGGGTTACAGAGCAGTGGTTAGGTCCATGTTTGCAGATGGCGACGACAACGAGGGGCGACGCCAGATCCTGAAAGAGTTCACAGAAGCGGTCCTCGACAGAGTGCACTCGCTCACCACTACTGGACTATGACAGCCATCCTTGATGCTCGGGGTATGGATCACGAGCGCTCACGCCGGAACCAGCGACGGCTGGTTGCCCTAGTAATGGTCTGTGCCCTATTGACCCTGGCGCTGTGGCATTGACAGTGGGACCTGACCATAAATACGAGGGTCAGTCAGCGTGTGCGTCATTCACCGTTCGTCATTGCGTCAACCATGTCACCGAGGGACCTGACCATAAATACGAGAGACAGTCAGAGTGTGTGTCATTCACCGTTCGTCATTGGGTCAAGCAAGTCACCAGTCCTACGAGCCATCCTTCCCCTTATACCCCGGGTGGGGTTACACGTCTATGAAGATAAAGTCACCCTCGTGGAAGACCGTGGAGATGTTTGCTTGTCGCTCGCTGAGACCGTATCGAATACGGTTACGCTACATCGTGACGGCTGCACCAAATTTAAACGGGTGTTGAGTGGTGAGCTCGACGGAAACCTCATCCACATAGACAATGCCATCTACGTACACCGTGGACCCTTCTTCCCACGCCTGGGCCGTTACCAAGACCCTACGCGAGGCTTCACCCTAGACCCCGATCTGTGGACAGCCTTCGAGAAAGTGGTGCCTATTGTGGACCAGCTGTTTACACCGGACGAGCGGTCAGCTGTTCAGTTGGAGTGGGCTCGTGCCCTGAGTGAAGCGGCGGCAGAACCCAATGAACAAATGTCTAGCAATGAAACGGAGGCAGACGACAATACCATTGATTATCCGGCTAGACTCAGTCAGCCCAGTGACATGACCACCCGATCCTTTGATCTCACGGGGTTCTCCCTGTAAACACGAGAGACAGTCAAATCTGGTACCATTCACGTACTGACCATGACGGAGCATATAATACGGGCGTATCTCAGCTTGAACCCCGAGGTTTTCCTGCACGTTTATGCGGATAAGATCGATATCATGGAAGAGGTGGGAGACATCTGTGATGCGCACCCGACACAACCGTACCCGGCTCACATTCGTTTGTCTCGGGAGGGCTGGACCAAATTCAAACGGGTGTTGTCTGGTGAACTGGACGGCGACCTCATTCACTTGTGTCACGATGTGTAGATCCGACGCGGCCCCTTCTTTGCTCAATTGGCTTATCTAGATGGGGGTACAGTGCATTTTACCCTTCACCCTGATCAATGGTCTGCATTGGAAGATGCCGTGGTAGTTGTGGATCAAGTGCTTACGGAGGAAGATCGGTCATGGGACGAGTTGGACTGGTCATTTACCATGGACAATGCGCTGGCAGAAGCCAACGAAGAAAATCAGAAAGAAACTCCGGCCCAAGATATACCCGTTATAAATAAACGATAGAGCCAGGATCCATCATCATTTGTCACCATGAAGAGCTGGGAGAAGGTGTTGGATAACTTATACTACATTCCCAACAGTCCGGCGGCCTATAGTGCATTGACGGATCTCTATCGAGCGGCCAAACCCCAGGGGATACAACGTGCTCAAGTCCGAGATTGGTTAAGAAACCTATACCTTACATCGAGCTGCCCGTCGCCATTTTCTATGGAACCGGGTCATCGTGGGAGGACTAGATGCCCAATGGCAAGCGGATTTGGTCGATATGAGCGCCTTTGCCAAACACAACGATGGGAATCAGTATATCTTGATGTGCATCGATATCCTGTCGAAGTATGCGTGGGTGGTACCCATCCGGACGAAAACGGGGGCGAATCTCATAGCGGCGTTCAAGGACATCTTCAAGACCGGGTGCAAACCCATGTATTTGCAAACCGACGAAGGCACGGAATTCCTCAACAGACCGTTTCAACAGTTTCTGAAAGCCCAGAAGGTGTTTTTCTTCCATACGTACGGCGTGACCGAGGCTTCCGTGGTTGAAAGGTTCAACAGGACATTCAAAGGCCGCATGTATAAATATTTCACCTATAAGAATACAAGGCGGTACATCGATGTTCTCCCGAAACTTGTGAGTGGTTACAATCGAGCCTATCACCGGAGTATAGAGAGAGCCCCCATTACCGTGACCCAACGCAATGAAGCCCAAGTCCGGCGTGTCTTGTATCCCAGGCAATCGCAGCCAACGACGAAGGAGGTGTACAAGGTCGGGGACCCTGTACGGATCAGTAAAGTCGAAGGTCAATTTGAGAAAAGTTACTTGCCCAACTGCAGCGATGAGCACTTCCTGATTAAACGGCGCCTACCCCGACAGCAGCGAGTCTATGGACTGGAAGATCTTCAAGGGGAACCGTTGCTAGGGACGTTTTACGAGACGGAATTACAGCCTGTCGTAAAAACACAGCAAGACTACTACACGGTGGAGCAGATTTTGAAAACGGAACATCGGCGTGGCAAACTGTTTCATTTCGTCAAATGGCAAGGCTGGCCCAGTTCCTTCAATTCCTGGGTGGCGGCCAACCAGGTGAAACGACTTTAAATCCAGACACCACTACCGTCATCCTTCATTCCACGCTCCGACGCTCCGTGTATTGAAGACGGCCCCACCCGAGTTGGTCCGAACCATTGTACGCGGTGTGGACCTTGACCTTGTACGCTGTCTGTGCGAGATCGGGTACAACCTGTTAAAAGGCAACGTATCACTGACTCCGGCTCAGAAGACCAAGTTGACCAAGCATAAGACAGATCTCCGAACCCTAGTCCAGAAGTGAGTCTCTCAAACACAAAAGAAAAAGGTGTTACAGAAAGGCGGCTTTCTCGTGGCCATATTAGCACCGTTGGCCGCTTCCGTGTTGGTTCCAGTATTGGGTGGACTCTTCGGCCGACAATGAACCACACGAAAAAAATGGTCCTCGTCGAACCACGGCTCCTTCAAAACCTCCAATCGCCCTACCGTGTCCCACCTACGGTGAAGACCATAAACAACCTCGATGAAGAGATGCAACAGATCTTACAAAGACCGGGGTTAAGCGACAGTGAGAAAGTACAACGGTACAATGAGACGCTTCAACGGTACATGACGTTCATGGACCAATACAAAACCCTCTCTACCCCAGCACCACCACCACCACCACCACCACGCGACACACCGCCGACCTCAGCACAGCTCCAACAGCCGCCATTACCAGGGGTACCACCCACAGCCCCACAGTGGGTGGAAGACGATTTCCTGAAGAGTGTACCTACATCGTTCAAGAAACAAGCTGGCCTGGTATTACAACGGATGAAACAGAATCCTAACATGACTTGGAATGATAAAGGCGAACTACTGGTACAGAATCAGGTGGTCCCCGGTACCCACATGACGGATTTAGTGAATGACCTGATGCGTCAACGCAGGTCGCACACGGATCCTCGAGGATGGGAGGTCTTCGCTCAAGGCTTGAAAGACATGCATGTACCACAAGAATCCCCCCAGCGCTGGGCCTGGATGCAGCGGACCCAGCAATCGCCGAGTGGCCCACTACCTTCTTGGGAAGCCGAGTGGGAACCGGAGTCACCCCCCAAAACACCACCACAAAGGGCACCTTCTTTTCACGCCTTTAAAAAACCACCCTTGATCAAGACACCCCACATCTCCAGAGCCGTGACACGTAGCAAGTCACCGCGACGAACACGACGCCGGACACAACCGCCCAAGGCCTGGAACACCTATTAAAACCAACAGCAGCAGCAGGACAGCTCAGTCGCCATGTTTTACCTCACCCTACCCAGTAACAGTTCGCTGGATGTGTTTCCTGACAACACCTTGGCCAAGTACGTGACCCAGTTACCGCAACCGTTGCATTTACCTGGACGCTGGGAATGTGGCCTCGTGGATATCCAATACCCTTACTCGTGGTACAACGTGCGAGCCAATGAAGTGTGGTACGAGGTGACCTACGAAGGCAAAGACACGAGGCTCACCCTCCCCGAAGGCCAATACGATACTCCCAAGGAGTTCATGCAGGGACTGACAGGACTGTTGCATTATAAGGCTCTACGGGAGGTCACGAATGTTTCAAAACCCATCAAAACCTTTCCCTTCAAGAATCACGTGGACTACGATTACAACGCACACAACGACAAGGCACATATCATCCTCGCCGCCAACGTGAGTGTAGTACTGAGCCCTATCCTACAGCAAATGCTGGGTCTCACTCACTCGACGTACACGGGTCCATCCGAGGACCATGGCCAGATCCCGACGAATATGAAGTCGGGTATGTACGGACTCTACGTCTACTCGGACGTGGTCGACAACCACATCGTGGGCGATATCAACACACCTCTGTTACGGGTGGTTCCCATTAAAAAGAAATATGGAGATCAAGTCACCCACAGTTTTACCCACATGTTCTACCTACCCGTACGACAAACCGACATCAACACTATCACGGTGGATATAAGAGATGACACGGGACGACCGGTGGCATTCGAACGAGGAAAAGTGGTGTTGACACTTCATTTTCGACAAGCACGTGCTCCCCACTTTGTATAATGAAGGTGCCTTAGGAGTGCGATGCACGCAGCTATATGGACTATTACGCCCAACAGGCCGGGGGTGGCCTTCCCGTCTTTAGTTGTGCACGCATGCAACGAGGACGCGGGCTGAGAAACATACTCGGGAGCATCTTCAAAACGTTCCTGTCCTTGGTGACGCGTGGGGTGAAAGCAATCGGCAAACAAGCGGTACGCAGTGGACTACAAGTCGCCGGTGACGTCTTGGGGGGTACGGCACCCAAAGAAGCCTTGAAACGGCGAGCCAAAGAAGCGGGAGGCGTCTTGGTGGCCAAAGCACAACGCACCGTAGGGAATAAAAGACCTGTACCACCGAGACCACGCACCAGTCGATGACCGACCCAGCGACGACGCACATCGAAGACCCAGGATATCTTTTCTTAAACATGTCCTTAATCCACGCAGAGTCCTGTCTCTCCACCAACAGTGAATTTGATTTGTGGACCGTCCCGCCCACACAGACCAGTGCCGAACAAGGATTATGGGTGGAGCATCTCCCGCTCTCCAGCATCAACGAAACAGGACCCATCGAGTTCACCATCAGTAATGCGGATACGGCCTATGTGGATTTAGCCCATACATACTTGTATGTCAAAGCCAGGTTCGTCAATAGGGATGGCTCCAGAATCGTCGACCAAGCAACGGTGGGCCCGACGAATCTCTCGCTGCACTCTATTTTTCAACAGGTGGATATATTTCTCAGCGACAAACTCATCAGTGACTCGACCAACACGTACCCCTATCGAACCTACATCGAGACGCTGTTGTCGTATGGACGAGAGGCTAAAAAATCTCAGCTGACAGCCGCTTTATTCTACCAGGACACAGCCGAGCACATGGGCGTAGAGAACGACAATGCGGGATATAGCAAACGGAAGGCTTTGACCGCGATCAGCGTCTCGGTGGATCTCATGGGTCGACTGCACGCAGACATGTTCATGCAAGACCGGTACCTCTTGAACAAGATCCCCATCAAAATCCGACTGATACGGGAGCCTCCGACCTTCGCCTTGATGGCCACTAACGTAGAGGGGCATGCTGCTGACTATAAGATTGTCATCCAAGACGCAGTCCTGTATGTCCGAAAAGTGAAACCGGATCCAGCCGTTCAATTGGGACACCTCAAAGCCTTGGAAACAAAACCAGCCCAGTGCCCTATCCGGCGTGTGCAAACCAAAGTGTTCTCTGTGTCGGCTGGAAATATGAGCGCCAACAAAGAAAACCTGTTCCTGGGGGAACTACCCAAGCGATTGATCCTGGCCTGTGTGGAAAATACCAGTTTCAGCGGAGCCTACCCAGAGAACCCGTTTGACTTTTCGGCATCAATTTTGTTGCCCTGCGTGTGGATGGACAACAGGTCCCAGCTACGGCCTTAACACCGAACTTTGGGCGCGCGAATTTCATTCGAGCCTATCAGAGCCTGTTTACAGCCACCGGTCAAATCAACCAGGACGAAGGGAATATGATCAGTCGGGAGGACTACGCGAACGGATACACGTTGTTCTGTTTCGATCTGACCCCCACCTTAGAGAACGACCATCAGCTGGCCCTCGCCAAGCAAGGCAATTTACGGTTGGAAATCCACTTTGTACGAGCCCTCCGGAGCACCGTCATTAGACCGTGTGTATCCTGCTGCTTACGTTCTCAACACGGACCCGATGGATCGGCCCGGTGAACATTGGGTGGGCGTGTACTTGACAGAACAGCAGGGCGAATACTTTGACCCGTACGGTCTGCCACCCCTCCATCCCGATTTAACAGACTTCATGGATCAAGGCACAGCGACGTGGTGTTGGAACAGTCAAACGTTGCAAAGCCTGACCAGTAGAGTGTGCGGACAATATTGCTTGTTTTACCTGTACCATCGATGCCAGGGAAGAACCTTATCTACCATCGTACAGATGTTTGACGAGTACTCCGAGGACCGCGATGTACTCGTATATGACTGGGCCGCCCATCATTTCAATGTACAAGCCCCGTTCTGGGCTTAAGTTCTTTCAACGTACAAGCCCCTTGTTCTGGGCTTAAGTTTACAAGCCCCTTGTTCTGGGCTTAAGTTCTATCAATTTCAATGTACAAGCCCCCTGTTCTGGGCTTCAGTTTTCACGTGGTTGTTCTCACGTTGTTGTTGTTAGTTATTATTGAATAAAAAACAAAATGAAATCTCACCAAAAAAAATCCCTGTCTTGTGTGTTTTCTATATGAGCATAATGCATGATGTGGGGATTCGGTGAAACTGGCTTTGAACACCGTTGAGAAAGTAGCCAATCAGTAGCCTAGGATAATCCGAAATTCACCCGCACACTTCCGGTGATGCCGCGCAGCCGTGCGACCGGATAACCCGCGCGCGCCCGCTGCGGCCGGGCTGGGGAAAACTTGGATGTTGAAAATCCGGACCCTACGTCTAAGGAAACATTGGAACTCTTCTGGGTTCGGAGGTAGTGTTAGTGAAACCCGGAAGTGACGTCTGTGCGCAGAACCCACACCACCAAACCACAACCATGGACCGATAGTGGTTGGTCAAACACACCCCCACGCATCCCCAAAATGCCTGCTTTCTATACTACGACCAGACTGCGCATGCGCAGACTCTTGAACACGGACGAACCATCAGCACAGTCGGATGCTGCTTCCCGGGCGCTTCACATTGATACCTCATACGACTCCATCGGACCAATAGTGAGCCACCTAGACCCCAAAACGTCTATTTCCATACTCTCTTTCTACTGCGCATGCACAGAATGACGTCGGATGCATGTGACACCCCACCCCTCGGATGCTCCTTCACGAAGGCTTCTCATTGATACCTCACTCGACTCCATCGGAACATTAGTGGCCTACCTAGACCCCAAAACGTCTATTTCCATACCCTTTTCCCACAATTCCCTGTCTGCGCATGCGCAGAATGTTGAACACGAACGACACACTAGTCCAGGCGGATGCTCCGTCACGAGAGCTTCAAAATAAGACCTCATACGACACCATAGGATCATTAGGGGCTCACCTAGACCCCAAAACGTCTATGTCCATACCCTTTTCTCACAATTCCCTGTCTGCGCATGCGCTGAATGTTGAACACGAACGACACACTTTTCCAGGTGGATGCTCTTTCACGAATGCTTCACATTGATATCTCACTCGATCCAATCGGCCCACTAGCGGCCCACCTAGACCCCAAAACGTCTATTTCCATACCCTTCTCCCACAACTCCCTGTCTGCGCATGCGCAGAATGTTGACAACGAACGATACACTAGTCCAGGTGAATGCTCCCTCACGACTGCTTCACATTGATACCTCACTCAACTCCATAGCATCATTAGGGGCTCACCTAGACCCCAAAACGTCTATTTCCATATGCTTTGTCTACTGCGCATGCGCAGAATGACGTTAGTTTTACGTCACACCCCTCCCCTCGGATGCTCCCTCACGAATGCTTCACATTGATACCTCACTCGACTCCATCGGCCCACTAGTGGCCTACCTAGACCCTAAAACGTCTATTTCCGTACCCTTTTCCCACAATTCCCTGTCTGCGCATGCGCAGAATGTTGACAACGAACGATACACTAGTCCAGGTGGATGCTCCCTCACGACTGCTTCACATTGATACCTCACTCAACTCCATCGGACCATTAGTGGCCCACCTAGACCCCAAAACGTCTATTTCCATACCCTTTGTCCACCGCGCATGCGCAGAATGACGATGTTTCAACCCCACACCCAGGCCGGTAGATGCGCCTTCACGAATGCTTCACTTTGATACCTCACTCGACCCAATCGGACCATGCAGCGTATTTGAAGTGTGGGGACTACTGGTTCTCCGCGGGAGCTTTTTCCCACGACCGCATCACCACCAGACCGCATCACCGCGGACGAATACATGCCCAGGGACCCTTTGCCGGAACTATAGTGACCCGGAGTTACCTCCCCTAAATTGGAACTCTTCTTTGTTGAAGGTAGTTTTCCTCCCCATCGATCACATGATCGTCACGTGACCAAGTACCCCCTTAAATTTTACCCGGGGGAACAAAAAAGTAGGTCAATATGACTCGAAAATGGTACTATATACTACTGTGGTGGCGAATATTAGGGAATATATAGTTTTCTCAAGATGTTTGCAGCCAATTTACTACAGAATAATTGATGTTTTTATGTAGTGGTGTGTGCCCTAGACAAAGTGTGATTATAAAAGCTGTACTTACCCCAAGCTGTGTTACTGGAAACGGATTATTTTGAGCGGGATTAATGTGACCAGTGCATTGGCATTTCACCTTAATTATTTTCTTTAAATGTTATTGAATTCTGCAGGAGCTTCTGAATCCATTTCAACAGTCCAATCGGTCACAAGGGGTCTTCCACTATAGCTAATAATTGATTTTATCGGATTATCAGATTGGAATTCGGGATTGAATTCACTTAATATTTTAATTGTCTGTGTTTGGACAGTAGTAATATGGGCTCCAACAGGGTGACGTCACCATGCACGTACATACGGTTATAGAATGGACAGCCTGTTGTGGGAGGCTAATTTTGGGAGACGTCCGCTGTCGTGACGCGGACACACCCGCCATGCCCGTCTCAAAACTATGACGCCCTAGCGCCGGAAGTAAGATCCCCTACAGCTCATGGGCGTCACCAGGGGTGGAGGAGGGGTCGTTTCCTATGCTTACTTATTAGAGAGTCCATTACTGTGCTGTCTAACATAGAACAAGCGCTGGATGAGCGCAAAGACCTCCGTCGAGGCAATAACGTAAGGCCGGATGCCAAGCTCAATTCTGCATTTGTTGGACGTTAACTTCACTAATTTAATTACTGATGCAGGCAAATCAATTTGGAAATTCTGCAAAATCAAACCATTATTTGAATTTTTTTTCACGCGTTCATTTTAAATGGACTGCAAAGCTGAGAATGGTATCCTTACGGTACTCGAGGTAATTTGATAGATTCAAGAATAATTTTTAATTCAGTGTATTGAAATGTTAATTGACATGCATGCTGCTGGGAGATGAAGCTTTGAAATGGGAATTGGGACAGAGACACATGTGGTTTGACAAATAATAAACTATGATTATTCATTACAATAATGCTGGTAAATATTTGATAAATGTACAAGAAATCCCCCCCCCCAAGGAAATAGAATTTATCAGCAAAAGTTAGAATAATGTTTTTTAAAACAACCAGGCTGGTGGATATTATCAATTAAAAGAAAAAAAGTATCAGTAAAATCAGGGCATCGTCGATTGTGCTGGTCTTCCACAGTCATTGCGTGACCTGGCAGTCATTTTAATATGCAACAACAACAACCTGGACAATTTGGTTGGCTTCGACATAAGTCATCAGCCGACAAATACTTTGCGATATATAGAAATGACAAATGGTGTACGAGAAATCGTTTCGTGGTAATGGCATAAATGGCAGCAATAAACTTACCAGAAAAACGGCAAAAATTCGCATCGTCTATCTCTACAACATGAAGAGCCGCCATGTTGAATCTCCCGCTGGAAGCGGCCAACCTGACTCCCGTATCTCGTGAAGCATGATGGGAGGTGGAACCTGACTACAGAAACAAGCCCATTGAAATGCATTGCAATGAGGGTTCCCCATTATTTCAAAAGTGTCCAGAAACTTGGCCTCAAAATTTCGTCGGGAACCATGGCACACCCTATTGGAAATCACATGAGTCGTGGGTTCCCCATATGACAATTTTATGGCGGAAGATTTCACGTTGCATTCCAACTTAAGACCTCCGTCTGATCGACAGAGGTAATAAAAATAACATGCAGTTGACGGCTGAGAGGGGGTCGTTCGCACGCAACAACCCCTCCTATAGCGACGCCCTTGTTTATGCACACCTATACCTATCCTCTTATGTCTTAACGCAATCAGATAAAAGATAGAAAAAGAGACCAACAAGAAAAAGCATATTGCATGATACACATTTTACTGTCCTATTGTTACATCATTCTCAAGAGCCGCTCTGGATATGTTTATTATAGTGTTTATTGTCTTTGTGTGCCATCGTCGTCATGGTCGCTCTCGTCCAATCAGAATCTACCATTTGAGAATACGCCCATCTTGGCGCCTCGTCGGCTATGTTCTTTCTCGTCCATACTCATCGACCGTTTGCTCGGGTCCTCACCTAAACGTTATCGGGTAGTCCAGAATACTGTAACGTACGAAAAGTGTCCCGTGAAGCATGGGTACAATCACGATAAGTATGGCTAGAGTCCAATAAATGGGGAATGTTCCAAAATGAAAATGAATCCAGTGGTACCGATATCAGAAATATGAAAATAACGGTCACTTCCACTGAAACGGGACAGGATAAGTAGGTAGGTATATCGCCATACTCCAACATCAGGAGCTAGGAAAGTTTCAAATTGGAGTAATTCTTCTTTGTAGGCTCGCATAATTACTTCTCCAAAATTTCCCACAGGACACCGAGCAGAATTCAGCAGATATTTCTTTTCATGACAATTTCAGTTTCTATGTTCTCTGTAATTCGATTGTTTCGCAGTTAGTCGTCTCAGAGTTGTTGTTGTTTATGTTGTTGTTGTTTTCACAGATTTGTCAATTGTCTTTTCATCATTCCAAGTTCTATTCTCGGTCAATTGCTTGGCCTTGCACGCCCGCCCCTTCTAACTCTTGTGCCTCTTGGATTAAAGCACATAACGAGCAAAACCACCAATGTAAAATATCGGTCACCGTACTTCCAGCTATGCCTTTTTGCTCTCTGATCTTGCTTCGCATCAGACACCCCAGAATGGGTCCCGCGCATATGAAACCCAGGGCACACAGGATACAACTGTCTCCCATTTTCTCTGCATTTTTACCGAAGGTATAACAGGGCACGAAATAGGTGATTATACACAAGCCGCAGTTGTCGAAACAGCCGAATAATCCGTGTTGCCACTCGGCCATGGTTTTGGTTCTTCTAAGTTTACGGGATAGCGGTGAATAAAACAAGTACTGGTGCTCGAAATGGAACCTTTTAGACTCGCACTTGCACAGCCGTGATCTCTAGAATGAAGTAACACGGGTATATACGGAACAAGCTTGACAACCCGAGCCAAACCCGTAACCAGGACTACAGATTCTGATTGGCTAGCGAAATATGTTCGTTCGGATAATTCCGGGCATTTCTGCGGAATGACTACCCAGTCACCATGAAACCGGCATTTTATACGCGCGGAGCAACATATGTAGGCCTAAAACAAACTGTTTAATTTGGGTAGTTTAAGATAAACTCTAAGCGTTTTGGAACTTCCATTGGATGTTGAGGGATTGCGAAGCCCCTCGCTTCTAGTATTGACAATTGTGTTAAGTAAAACATGATATTCATTTTATACCAGGTTGAAGAATTGGTCCTAGATTCTTGGCAGAGATCTAGATAAAGTTATTTTCTCCGGGCTGTCGCGTGTTCCAAACGATGGGTACGCAGCGACGCTTGGTGACACTTATACCAAAACTTAATTATGTGTACTAATACACCGTGGTTGACGATCAAATATAAACAAAAATATTTAACTAAACCAACAAGTCAGGCGGAGCAGGGCGGGGCGGGTTAGTGCTACCTTCAAACCAACAAACTACTAAATGTTCCATAGGAATGCCCCGGTGGTGCCACAGTAACTGTCGAATGATATTTTTTGTCCTAATTATATTTTCCAAAATTCAGGGAATTTCTTACTAGGCCTATCATGATAAAGCTCACATTTCGATCATTACATGTCGAACATACAATATAACAACAACAAAAAACATTTGTGAATGACGTTGACAATGAAGGAATGATTATAATAGAAATATAAAACCAAAATACTTATATGTGTAATGACCCTGTCGCCTAACATCAAAACTATACCGCTTCAAAAATTATCGCTACATTGTACGTTTATAATATTGGTGGATTTCGAACATATGCAGAATCTGTCAACAAATCCGGGATATGTAACTTCCAGAATGACCCTCGTAATTAACCCCCTACGGCGTTGAACAACACAGTAACTTTGGCACACAATCACCAATCAACCCCCTGCGGAGATTAAAACCGATGCTTCCCGTTCATTTATCTCAGAAGGGTTATTATTTTAACTGCGGAGCATGAACAGACATGTTGTAAATAATCAAATTGATAAGAAATAATGTGAACTAGATTTTTCCTCTCATTTAATTACGTATTTACAATCGATGCAAATAATATATACCTGAGCTACATTTTGCTGTTTCTGGTGGCGAGTAAATATTATCTGTTAAATATGTTTTTGTATAAATATATGTAAGTACTGCTTATCCATTCGGGATTATTGGATTACGAACCCCCGTAAGCCCTTGGTCCCTGTGGGTACTGTATAAGTGTTGTTGTAAATCATGGCTTAATGGCCAATGGTTAACCCAGGGCTTAGAAGAACAGAAAAAAATATATAAAAAAAACAAGTCACAATATATCAAACTTGTGTGATTGTAGTGATCTCTAAATCAATTTGCGATTTCTGTATTGACACGAATTTATGGCAAACCAAAGTGCTTTTTATTCAAGAATTTCCGTTATCGGATTTAAAATTTCCGATATCGGGAATTCATGTCCTTCAGTGTCCGATATCGGAAATTGAATTCTCCATATCGGAAATTAGAATTTTCGATATCGGAAATTCGGAGACAATTCCCGATATCGGAAATTAAATTCCCGATATCGGAAATTCAATTTCCGATATCGGAAGTTGTCACTGAATTTCCGATATCGGAAATTGCAATTCTAGTTTTCGTAAAGCTCCCAGAGCTTTCATTTCCGATATCGGAAATTCAGTGCAAATTTCCGATATGGGAAATTCTATTTTCGATATCGGAAATTGAATTCCCGATATGGGAAATTCTATTTCCGATATGGGAAATTCCATTTCCGATATCGGGAATTGCAATTCCCGATATGGGAAATTCAATTTCCGATATCGGAAGTTGTCACTGAATTTCCGATATCGGAAATTGCAATTCTAGTTTTCGTAAAGCTCCCAGAGCTTTCATTTCCGATATCGGAAATTCAGTGCAAATTTCCGATATCGGAAATTCTATTTTCGATATCGGAAATTGAATTCCCGATATGGGAAATTCCATTTCCGATATCGGGAATTGCAATTCCCGATATCGGGAATTCAATTTCCGATATGGGAAATCCGGAATAAAAAGCACTTTGGCTTGCCATACGAATTCCTTCTCACACTACAATGAAACGGTTCTGAGAAATCTAAATAAAATAATCATTTTGGCCGATTTATATTTTCCGAAATTCGGGGAATTTCTTATTATCACGATAAAGGAGAGAGAGAATTAAGGTTTATCGTCGCGTTCAGCAATATTTCAGTTAAATTTATATAGCGACGATCAAACAAAATTCTAAGTGTTCAAGATAATAACTTAGTAATCCAACACATTAAAACATACACACATTAAAACTTATGCAACAGACCGATTTCTCTCAAATAACATAAGATACAATCTTCTTTCACCCGACTAAAAAGATCTTGTAAAGTAGTTGCTCGATAAAAAGAATCTCTTACAATCTTAAAATCTATACAATCGATCAGATCTATGTTTCACTGTGAGATCTTCGTGGCATGGAATACACATTGAGACTGGCTCTTTTTTTTTATTAAATTTTTGTGAGTTAATCATGTATGGCCGATTCTACATCGCCTGATCATGGCTTGAACGAAACGTTTATGGCTGTTCAGATGAGTAAAGCCTACAATTTTTTTGAACTCATGAAGTTTGTTATTATTCACAGCATCCCATAAAGATTAAAACAGCTTTCTCACATAAGTACAGATACAGGGTCTGAAATCGCTCTGTGGGATTCCAACAGGATCAACCTCATTATCTAGGGCTGCCTTAGCCATTCTATCAGTTTCATTATTACCTTTGATGCCAACGTGACTAGGCAACCAACAAAACACAATATCAATCTGTTGATCAAGTCTACAGTCATATAATTGTAGAATATTCAAGATGGTGGGATGAGTTGAAGTTCCATTTTTAATCGCTTGAAGGCATGACATTGAATCTGAGAATATGACATATTTTTTCTTTCAGTGGATCCAATAGCAGTTCGGAGGTGCACAGCGATGAGTTTGAGCAATTGATGGGGCATTCGTAGTTCAAATATGGCATGCAGGATGTTAAATTAAAGCCGTCGTAGCGTAGAAAACGATTAGGTGGATTGAACCACAAAGGATGCCATGGTGAGCATTTAGAGCCATCCTTGCTTTAAATGAGCCGTGCAGGTTCTCGTCTTGAAGCTCTCGGCAACTAGTGGTATGTGATCCTCGGAGATGCCTTTGAACCCTGGAGTTTAGCCAGAGAAAAATATGATAGAAATGACGTCATAAGTAGTAGAGGAAGTGCAAATACGATCGGATTAAGTGCGCATGAGAGACTAAGCGGCCAGTATAGCTGTCCGGCATGTACACAGTCGTTCCGAAGTCAGGATAATTTACAGTACCATGAACGTGCATCCCTTGACCATGAGCAAAGAAGGAATTGAAAGAATGTGGATACCGCCTCAAACGCATAAATCACTTGATGCGACAACAAAGCACACAGCACACACTGCTGCAGCCACATTTGAATGTACAGAGGCCCATAGAGATTGATCCAAGCGTCGGGGAGCTCACCCGGTCACATGGATGGCACCCATATTGACGGCAATTTTGCGGATTAAAGAGTCCGTTGAGACCAGCATCTAGACAGAGGAACCACCCACCCATCCCATAAGGGTTAAGAGACACACCCGTCCTCCGACAACACAGTCCTCCGTCTGAGATGCATGTACCATCCACTCAACGCTTGATGGCCGACGATTATATCGCCCTATTTCAACAGCCATATTCCGACGGCCAGATCTTGGGCCAGCTTTTGGACGAGGTGGAGGGCCACATGCACATCGTGGACGACTCCGTTAATGTTCCCAGCGATCTCTTACTGGATCCCCATGGACGACTCCGTTAATGTTCCCAGCGATCTCTTACCGGATCCCCATCCAGTGAGTGACGTCTACCGGCGTCACTGGTCTACGATCCGACGAAGTTTCCATCGTCATCGCCCGCTGCTATTCATCTACAATTTCCTGTCTAAGCAGCTGCGTCGAGAAGATCTTCGACGATAAAGCCACGGCTCTCAAGTTAATATCGCTTTTGCCTACATTTTACGCGTTAAAAAACCCCAGAGAAACTCCGGTGTTTCTATTTCAAGTTTTAACAACCTAGTGTATATTCATCTCGTTGCCGGAGACGATGCTGGACACTATGGACCCCTTAGAATAGGCTCGCCAATAACGTTCCAACACCAAATGGATGGTGAAAATGTCGACCAATGCCACCTTTTTCGTAACCAAACTGATATACCACGCCTTCCTTTTATGGTGATGGTCAAAAAAGAGTTTGGTAAGGGAAGTTACTCAAATGGGGACTTCTGATTGGACAGGAACAAACATGCATATGGCCGGAAACAGATGCAATGGCAAATGGCGGGTTTTGATTGGGCATGAGCAGCCGACAATGTGTCAGATATACGGAAAATAAACGGTAAACATACCCAGGGTGGCTCCCCCAGATTGAGCATGATGTAACATTGGGGCGAATAAACTATATGAAACTTGTTGAACGTGTTGATCTTTCTGAACGCATCTGTCCGCATCATGGCGTGAAGAGTTAAGGCACTAGGTATGGAGGACGAAGGGGAATTAACGCGCCTTAGAACTTCACCACACCAACCTTAATAAATGAATATCCTATCAATGCTCCCCAATCGTATATCTCGCTATGTAGGATGTTACTGATTTCAATTGAATTTGGTGTTCAGAGCGCCCAGGTCATGAATATCTAATAGTCTTATGACGTTACGGTCGCAATTTAACTACTTTACTTGCAGTCGGGGAGTGGAGATAGGGCCATTGTCTCCACGTTAACCAAAGGTTTACGCCAAGGACCAGTCCATAATTCTACCGCGCATTATGGTACCAACCTGGCAGGAGGGCGGTAACATCAGAAGATACCCCGCTAGCGTGGCGTGTGATGCGCTGAGCCAACCAAAAAGTACCTAACATTATATTCCCTTCAAAGTACTTTGAAGAGCTCTCGGGATTGGTTGACACTCGCGTTACTGAAAGCCGGTTAGATCCTGCAAGCGCCTTACCAAATGGGAGAGCAGATAGAATTTAATTTTAATTAGATTGTCACCAGACAAAATCACCATTCCAGTCTGAGTCTACACCACGAGTGCTCCCCACCCCACACGGCCTATTGGGAGCAAGGATGGCTCGAATCCACACCAAAACGTCCATTTCAAATTTTCCTACTGAACATGCGCAGATAGACGGCCCTTGCAATACAAACCTCCCTTGTCTGACTCTGCCCCATGAGCGCGCCACATCCCACACGACCCATTTGCACAACGGACAGTGCTCCTTTACTCGAAAACGCTGAATTAAACGACCTTTATCTAATACTACCCGACTGAGCATGCGCAGACTGACGGCACCTCCACTAAAAGCCACGCCAGTCAGATTCTATCCAACGAGAGCTTCAAAATAATAACCTGCACGACCAAGTTGGACTGCAGATGATTCAACTTTATCCCAATACGTCCATTCAAATGCTCTTTTCTAATACTACCGGACTGTGCATGCGCTAAACTCCATGTCAACCTTACACTACTCTACGCGAACTTCAAAATGAGATCTGCACGGCCCATTTGGACCATGGATGGTTCACCTCGATCCCAAACGCCCACCCCAGTTACCTATTTATGCCGCCGGTTCCCTGGTTACGTCATCCCCGGGATTGATGTCATGGCGCTTGAGGGCGCCACCTGCTCCCTGGTGCTCTCTTTTACCAACAAGCTATAGTGTCCAGGTGCCGCCACCATGCGCCATAACGTCACTTCCGCCGATGATGTCGCTTCCGGGGATGGTGTTACTTTGGGGGGTGACTTCGCTTCCGGTGATGGCGTCACCGGGACATGGATGTCACAGGCCGGAAGTGACGTCAGACTGGAAGTGACGTTATGATCCGAAGAGACGTCATGACCGGAAGTGATGTCATCGCACGCATGTGCCCTCGTCTGGTCGTGCCGCTCGCTCGCTGGTGACGTCATCACCGGGATTGACGTTATGGCGATTGCGGGCGCAACCTGGATCTTGGTGCTCTATTCTAACCAAAATGTTATAGTGTCCACATGCCGCCATCACCTCATGACCGGAAGAGACGTCATGACCAGAAGTGACGTCATCGCACGCATGTGTACTCGTCTGGTCGTTGCCCCGGTTCCCTGGTGATGATGTCGCTCCGGGGTATGGCGTCACTTCCGGGGATGACATCATCTCCGGTGATGGCGTCACCGGGAGACCGGCGGCCCGACCAGACGATGGCGCATGCGTAATTTCACGTTCAGCGGTGCTTCACGAGATAACCAAAACGAGTAGAGAAACGCTCGCGTATCTCAGTTATTTATTGAAAGGCGCATCAATACTAAGTTTGCTTATCCACCGTGAAACTGAGTTGGCAATTATATTCGAACTTTTCGCTGAAATATGACGATTTCGGCGTCCATTTAGGTTTAACCATATTCTGCATGTACACCATTCTTTCAATAAAAACCATGTCAGGAAAGAGGAAAAGCTAAAAGTAACCATATATAATTACCCTGGCTGACCAATATACGTGTAACAGGTTGTAAATACAAATATCGATTTTACCACTTCCAAGATTATTCCATTGTACTTTGAGAAGATAACTTACAGGGTAAGGAAGCAAACAATTGGCTACTATTTTAGGCCCCCGAGTTATAACGAGAATATAGATCTATTGTCAAATGTTAAATCGTATACGCTGTCAAGGTGAACCTTTTGATACGATCCAAATACTCGTCATGACATCAGGCGTTACGCCACCGCGCGTGCGGACGCGTCATCAGAACTGTGAAGCTTGACACTGAGTGCTCTCCGATTGGTCCAAAATGTTCCCAATCCGGAATCCCGTCTACTTCTGTTACTCCCTGACATTTAAACTTTCCCTCAATGTGAAAATAAATCGTCCAAGCAACTAAAATTAGGTCCAGTGATCAATAGATCATCAATAATAGTTTGACTGTTGACCTTCCCTGCTGACATATCGTTAAAACTTATAGCCGCCTTGAGGATACGACTTCATTAACCATCGCCTATTTTCTCAAAAAGAGTTTGACATCTGGTAGGCTATATCTACCACTTGCGTCACATACATGTATTTGTAATATATTCACTTAATATTAGACTGAGTTATTGCCCCTGCTTATCAAGGCAGTAGACAGGTAGTCGGTGACATTGTGAATTTACTGCAACTTTGTTATTCACGCTTAGAAGGTTACAGACAATTTGAAGATAAAATGTCATTTTCTGATATTTCTACAAGAGATAGAGCAAACCTTCAACCATCAAAATAAAGGATAATAGTCAGGAGCCACCAGGCATAAGTTTGCATAATCTAGGGATTTATATGGTGTACTATAATGCTTTAACCGTAGTCTAATATATGGGATTAGATAGGAAATCTATTGTGTGATTGTTTTTTTCATGTATATATATTCTGTTTGCTATATTTTTAATGTTATTGGCTCCATTGTAAAACAGTTGATATAACTGACATGGATACCTAATAAAACTGAAACTGAAACTAGGAGAAATGCCTCTATGAGTTAGCATGCGTGTGTTGACTCATCACTCACTCACGCTTCACTCATTTCAGATATTTCAGTCACTCACTCATCTCTCTGAAAGTTAGATCAGTTAACAAGTGCTTTGCGCCTAACAAATCTCGCTAGCGACACAGGAAGAATCTTCGTCGCAGTTATCTCCAAGTTTATCTACCAGAAGATTGGAGATATTTCTTAACATTAATAACGCATAACGGTGTCTTCTATTACAAATGCATGCTGTGCGGTATGTTGTCCGCCTGCAGCGCACGTTAGAAGAGTTTCTGACAATCCTATCTGACCGCGTCAATCTGATCTCATGCGGTTGTTCATAATAAGATCGAGTGGGAGCATAGCTGTAGAGTGAATTTGATTCAGAAAGGCCTTATCATCATCATCTGAAATTACACCATGCGAAGTGTCAGTTTTCGAAGCCATCCATCGACTCCCTCGGGTACACCAAATCAGGATCTGGAGTTAGCTCAGTGCACTCGGTTCAAGCATTTTTGGGTGCCACCAATTTTAACACCAAGTTGTGCCAGACTACGGAAGCTTTTTAAGAACACCCCAGTAAGGACACTCAGAGTAGAACCTGGAACTCTACAACAACACACGGCACGACGGAAGCGTCGGACTATGCTTTCGGAAGAGTTCTCTGAGATATGTACCGACCCGGAAAGATTACAGCACGTAACGCTTTGTCTTTTGCCCTAGGAAACTGAATTAACGAGCTACGGGGCATGCACTCACCCAGACGTCTCTCGCTAAGGCTCATGATCAACAGATAATGGCAACTTCCTTTGGATTCCCTGAAACCTCGTAACCCAGTTGACTTGCAACAGATGACCAGTAAGAGCCCAAACTATTCAATCAGGTGGCTGCGTCCGCGCCAAACGCTCTTCTCGTGGTCATAAGCTGAAATGGAACAACCTCGCTGAATCACCAAAAAGATGTCGTTCGCCTTTTCATCTAGAAGATATGTCTACGTGGAACGCCAGGCATTGTGTTCATTCGTATCAACACATATAACATAAGCATGTTGTCATCATGCAAACAATTTCGAACTTAACCAAACGACTGCCGACAATGCTGCACAGCCTGTAAATTCCGATCTCGAAATGTATGACACCATGTTCTCCACGACAACGACGCTTACCATCAAACTTGCATACTTACTAATATGACCTACATGCCGTTTTCGTGTTCAGGTAGAATAGGTATGTGCTCAACGACAACATGATCATTACGTCAATCGGCGTCTTCCATGTTGTACGATCTTGAATGGTCCACGTTTGTCTCTTTATTTCGGTCGAACGCAACGCTTCGTTCCGAGCATGACATGGTGTGACAATGATCACTTTCCATAAATCGAGGCTCTTTAATGAAATCCAAAATACATGTTTTGGTCTCTGGGAGTCCTCTCACCTTTCTCCGTTTGCATTCAGTGACAGAATGAAAGCGAACCCAGTAGAATGAAAGCGAACCCAGCACAAATGCTTGAATTTCTCATGTTTCCACATGAACATCTGCAATAAAAGCGCGGTTGAGATACTAAGACTACATCCACCGAATTCTCGGGTCTGAATGTTAGGTGTCGACGGATGCTTTCCTGTAGAGTCCGGACATCGTCAACTTTCTCCATCTCTTGCATATCGCTCCAATCTATGTGAAATTCGGCAATACCATATACCAACAGCCTATAGGTATCTCAATGGGTACAAATTATACACCACTCTTGGCAGAACTACATCTGTTCTCGTATGAATTTGCCTGTATGCAGAAATTGTCAAATATAACCATTCCAAAGTCCGTTCCTTCTCATTCACCAGACACTATATATGCGATGTCCCAACACTGGATATTCCATATATTAACGACACTGTGAAGGATATATACCCCCAACACTGGATCTGAAGGAGACCGCGGATAACCCAGATGGAACATATCTGGACCTACACCTTTACAAAAATGATCAGGGCTTTCTCTCGCGTCAACCCCACGACAAAAGAGACGACTACAATTATGACATAGTTAACCACCCATTTCTGGATAGCAATATTCCAGAAGGACCTGCATACGTCGTATACATATCTCGCCTGATAGCATTTACTAGATCATGTATCTGCATAGTGTGACAATTTTAATCAACGGAATTTAATATTACTAGAGAAAATGGTCGAACGGGAATATACCGCCAAATTCCTCCATTCAATTTTCTCAAATTCTGTGATAAATATCGTACAATGACGGCAAAATACGATCGTAGTGTACAATATCTCTGGCGCTACGTTTCTTAACCTAATTCCGCTTAAGCCGGGCCGTTTGAATATCGTGTCTTACATCTCAACGGTGTTCCAATGAACAGCCACAATCAAAGCGTGACAGAGATAGATACTCTGGAAACGACTTTTTGGTTTCTTTTGGTAAAGAATAATGATCAGTCACTTATTAGAATTATATGTATTGAACATTATCATGTATTGTTGACATCATTGGGAACTGTTGACCGCTTCTCTCTTGTAGGAATCCACCTTGTGTTTTTATTATTTTATTTCATACACCCTTGGAATTGGTGCTGTCATACGAAATAGGCTTTTCGAGTATTGACGCGGGTTCGCGGTACAGTGTTCCACTTCCGGTTTCGCATGCGCATTCCTACTGCCCTTCCCACACTACCCTAGTGCGAATGCCTGGATCCAGGCGTCCCGTTGGGTGAAATCCCGTGCCTCTGATCCCTCCCGCTGGAGATAGTGTCCGAGACCAGACATATAGTCCATGAGGCTATTTCCATTATTTAATATTATTTGAGTGGCTTAGCCGAGATGATTATCGTACCAGCCTCGGGTATCCGTGTGGATGTTAGAATTTTCGGTGAATAAGAGTGTTCGGTTCCTGTCTTCTAACTCAACTAGATCAGCTTTCTCCGCCTTGAAGAGGAGTGTCCGTCCTTATTTTCTATAATAATAATTCCGAAAGTGTCATGGGGATTTCCTCTCTCGCAGCACATCCTCCCCACAACGCATGCTTCACTTCACAAGCTCATTTATCATCCCTGTCTCCAATAGCGGAAGTTGACCTTTACACCGTTGCTATGGCGTATAGGGGAAAACCCACGTACGCACGGTTCAGTTTGAATCCGGCCGAACACCTCCTTCAGTTTTGCACATGAGCGAACTACTTTTCATATGCTCTGTCCAGTTAAACAGGGAAAATAATCTCCAGATAATTCCTTTTAACGCTAGGTCAACAGAGGTATTATGCAGACTTAAAAAGTAATCGAAATGTTCGGCAAACATTTATTTTACTATATAGGATGTCACTTCCGGCGATGTGCGCGCGGCCCCGAATCCGGTTCAAAAATCTGACTGGTGACTGGGGTATTACTAGACCCCCAGCGAGGTGGTTGCTCGCATCATAGGGCACACACCGTTGACATATTTTGAAATTCATATGTCAATTAACACTTAAGACTGGAGAGTATTAAGGGTAAGATTGGCCTCTAAGGCCAAAGGTCAATTGACTAACGGAAGTTACCGGACATTACCGGAAATTACCGGAAATTACCGGGCATTACCGGAAATTCAGCCGAAGAGAAAGCAAGCATAAATGTTGGAGTATTGACCTCGGCATGATGTCTGTGGAGGTAGATCTGTGACCTTATCAGCGCGGCGGAAGTGACCATATCATCAGGGAGGAATACGACTAAGAATTGGTCAAAGGTCAATGAGCGGGTATCGGCCCTTTGTCTTCTACTCAGGAACAACACAGCAGGTCACGCGTCAGTGCCCCAGTCGACCCGTTATTTAAATTTTATATTTCATATCAAGGGGCATATACGGACAACTTTGGGGAAATGCATGCACACCCACTGTTGTTTAATATCAACATGGCAAAGACATACCGGTATGCTAAATTTGGCAGTTCAGCTGTCGTAAACACGACAATAATATCCGATTTTCTTCACGAGGTCATTACATTCTATAAATTACATGGCGCACATCCTAGCTAGGCCTGCAAGATTTGAATCCATATTCCGATAAATGAGAGGATGGTCATCTCGGCCAGCATGAGATGGTCAACAAATTACCTCAACTGTCGAACCGTTATACAGTGGTGGATTAAATCATCAGATTTTAAAAATTTTGGTCAGCTCTCGGTCATCAATGTCCGGTTAGCACTTTTGAAGCCCCCATTCACGCGCTCGGCTACGTAGCGCTTGACGTCACGAGGACAGTTTCGAGCGTGGTAGATCGTTTTTCTTGACAGCGTAGACCATATTTCATTCGACTGTTGTGATCCTATGAATAGAGCCATATTCCCGATCCAACTCTGGCGGAGACTAAAAATAAGAGCACTGTTCTCGCTTTACTTATTTAGCAATCCTAATCGTAGTACACAGTGAAATTTACAGAGAATAGCGCAATCGATATTAAACGGTAATATCAATAAGTAAGGATAATTATAACAAAATATATACTTTGTAATGAGACCGTGAATAGTATCAGCTGAATAAAAATGATATTTTCAGTGTAGTAAGTGATATGCAAAAAGTAATAAATATCTTCGCGATGACGTCACACGTGGACGCCAGTGAAGATATCAATCATAATACTAGTAGTCTCCCCTGCCTTAAGGGGGATTTATCCGATTAATCAAAATTTCCCACCACTTTTCAGTCTTTTGACTATTTCTCTCCAGTGGCTTGAAGTGTGGTCATAAAAATTCATCCTCTTGTCAATCTCGACCCGAGAAAGATATTGAAAGAAGGAAAATGAAAAAAATATATTTACATTTATATTTATTTTGTCCGTAATTTTAGTCAATGAGAATGTCAATCGGGCTTAACCCAGTTAAGTATAAGAACCCCAAATTTAGGGTCAAATCGATCTACAAGTGTCAAACAATAGTACTGGACCACTATTTTCTCCATGTATTCCTACAGGTGAAAATATTAACCAAATCTCTCTCAATATTAGTTTTTCATTTCATATTTTTAGATTTTTCAGGTGAATGTGATTTTATATTGTGCTAATATCGCTTCGGTTGTAGATCAATTTGACGCTGTATTTGGGTTTCTTATACTGAAGCCCGAATGACATTCCCATTGATTAAAATTACGTACAAAATAAATATAAATATGAAATTATTTTTATTTATTTGTCTTCCTTCAATATCTTCCGCGTATCGAGATTGACAAGTGGATGAATTTCAATGACAAGGGGTGTGAAATTTTCATTAATCAGATTTTCGGGTATAAATCCCCCTTAACGGACACATTTGCGTACAATTCGCCATCCATAAGATGGTTGCGGATCGTGTGTCTCCATCGACGGAGAGCGATATCCGTTACTTTACCGTACACTGTTCGGTCTTCATCCGACGGAGAACAGACTCGAGGGTGAAGTGTCGAAATATGGGGTCTCTATATATAACCCCATGCTTTATATAAATCCATGAAGCATGGGGTTATATATAAAGACCCCATATTTCGACACTTCACCCTAGTACCACCGTCCACACCCCCAAAACTGCCAAGTTGCGTTCCTGCCGCTGCAAAGAAGAATTTTTTCCAGACACCCTCCATCCACCCTATAAAACAGCAAACAAGACAAAGACAGGACGCTTATATGGTGCATTTGTTCCTTTTGTTTCTCAGTAACACAAACTACGCCAGTTGTATATGCCCATGAGAAAAGAAAGCTAAACATATTTTTTATTGAATGTTTGAAGGGTGCCATGACTTCTTCCGATGACTGTATTATAAAGAAATCAAGACAGAACCAGAAAATGAATATATAATGTGAGTGATGGGGCAATTTTTATATTGGCATTTGCTTCCGATTCTATACCAAAAACCGGTTTCCTTCTGCGCTATGGAAGCCTACAGAAATTAAAAACATTTGCATCAGCCAAAGATCGCTAACAAGTTGCATAACATTGATACAAACACATCCAAAGAGAACTAAATTCAACAACAGGCACTGCTGTCAGTGAATCTACTCAACAACAGGCACTACTGTCAGTGAGTCTACTCAACAACAGACACTGCTGTCAGTGAGTCTACTCAATAACATGCACTGCTGTCAGTGAGTCTACTCAACAGCAGGCACTGCTGTCAGTTAGTCTACATTCCGATTTAAATGAGCCTATGTGAATGCATGCATGAAAAAGACTAGTCCGAGCTTCCTCTAGGTTATGATGATCTGAATATTCCACCTATTTCCAGACGAGTTAAATACTCATATTGCAACCACGAAAAGCTTTGCTGAATTCATGCGAGCAGTAAATCCATATCAAAACTAAACCCCGTATATTTGTCATCGCCTACATATAGAACAGAACCATATCGTTGACCCGCAAATATTAGACAGACACAAATTCTCATGGGCGCGGCCATTTTTGAACAATTCTGCACAGAATGCTATCCGAAAAAAGACTGGGCGAAATATCAACAGAACGTTGAGTGGATACCTTAGGGGAGGTAATGTGTTGAGTATACCAAAGTATAAGTCAAAAGGTCAAAGATCACCCAGCTTGAAGATCGAGGAATCGTTGAGAATGTTAATTCGGTGTTATAACTTCAATTCAGGGCTGTGGAATGTGACCAGATTCCATGTACATGTACATGACAATCATATTCATTTTGAGATAATGGATTTTGCTGGGTCGTCCTTGCATGAACGCACCAAGAAGGAAGAAACACCCGGTTGAATTTGTGGTCGACTGTTCAAGGGTCATTGGAATCCAAAGTAAGGCAAAATTCTCTATTTTGGGAAAGCTACTTGTTAAGCTCCAATATTAAAATAGGTTTGTTGTGCGGGCGTATATTGAAGCCCATGTAGGCTCTTGCTCTATATTTGAGCGTTTTGGGCTCGAACGAAGATAAAGTTACCGTACATGTATCACATTTCGTCCCAGTCTTGCATGGTAAGTAGCTATTAACAAGCCATCCACATGCAACATTTATATGTTGTACTTCACCGACTGTAAATATCACAAAATCGATAAGTGGTCACGTGATGTATATTGTGTGACATCAGAAGTGACGTCACTGACGCGAGATAGATTTGATTTATTCTATCCATTCGGAAATAGAAGGTTAGGTATAAATACACATACCAGCGATTTGAGAAGAAATTTATTTGTTCGCAAAACGATTGGACACATGTGCAAATGGAAATAGTAGATAGGTTACTGTACTTTCATTCCTTTCTATTTTCCCGCGTCTGTATTTATAGCCTTTTACATACAACCTCTATGGAATTGGAAATGCCAAATATAGATACAGTGAGTTAAATTTAACCAATATTGACCGGCACAACCTTACATGTAAGTTAAAACGTATTTTTATCACTGAAGATCCTTGCCCCACCTGCAATGGATTGGAAAATAATTGATTCTACTTATTTCGGGAAAAGATATTTTGACGTAAGTCCTTCGCAGAATGATGATTTATTTTTTACATTTTCTAGAAATATAAAGAAATAAAACACACTCGGCTCATGAGTATGGTCAACGTAATTTGACAGCTGCCGTTATAAACTCTTTGATCCCGATTTGACAGGAAACTCAATATTTAGTCACCATAGCATACTATACAAAGAATCGATGCGATGGCATTGGGAGGGGGTTGATTTAAGGGGGAGGGGTGGCGTATTGATCATTGTGTGGTGGATTGACTGTTGACCTTGAGTTTATTTTTATACAGAAAAGTTTTGTGCATACTAATCACGTGACCGAAAGTGAACCCATCGCGCGCACGGTAGTATTGTATAGAGCGCCTACAGCGTGAGCTCAGTGCGGCTGCAAACAGTCAATGCTTTTGCTCTTCGGCAATTTTTGTTGTAAATTCTTCAACGAAAAACTTCCATAAGTATATATTTCCAAAATGAGCATACCCGTCTCATGATTTCCAGAGAAAATTTCCAAGTAGTGAAAAAAGCGTCTTCTAAGACCAGTAGCGGTATTTAGAGATTACTCGCGGATGCGGCCGTCGACCCGCCGGTAAGTTAGGTCTACCAAGGGGCAAGGCGGTTTACCCGCGGGTAAGGTCGGTCTACCCGCCGGTAAGTTAGGTCTACTCGCTGGTAACTTAGGTCTATCCACCAGTACGTTAGGTCTACCCGCGGGTAAGGCGGGTTCACCCCCAGGTAAGGTATGTCTACCCCCGGGTATGGTGAGTCTACCCGCGGGTAAAGTGGGTCTACCCGTGGGTAAGGCCGGTAAACCCGCGACTAAGGTGAGTACCCGCGTGTAAGGTATGTCTACCAGCGGGTAAGGTGAGTCTACTTGCGCGTAAGGTGGATAAACCCGCGGGTAAGGTGGGTAAACCCGCAGGTAAGGTGAGTCTACCCGCGGTAGATCTAATCTATATGCGTTCAAAGGGACATTTCATGGCGTCTTTGGGGGAGAAAAAACATTCTCAAATTATCTTCTTCTATATCTTCCCTCAACAGTTTAAACATCTCATTGTGCCTTCCATGGAAGAAGTTAGCTTGGGACATTACTCAGTTATGAGTCATTGACAGATATATCTGATATATCAAAGCCATTCGGTGACCTTATGACAGGAAGCTAACAGTGACTAGCTACAACATAATTGAACAACCGGCTGTTATGGCAGACGTGTTTCGACGCGTTTTGTCGAAAATAGACGGGTACTTGGAGGACACCCAGATCCAACCAGTCACAAGGCTGTCGCGCTCGACACGGTCACCTACTATGGTGACTCGACCCTCGCTGGTAGGAAATCATATTAGCATCCATGTTGAAACTTCTTTTGAACACGGTATCAGGCCGAAACTCCCAGAAGCGCATGTCAGCTGTAGGACTTCCGTTGCCATTGAGATCGGCTTGGGACAAAATACCAGGAGAACCAACCCAAATTATACGTGATCGATCGGGGGCAGAATCAAGGGAATATTCAATTCATTTAGATATATATTTTATCTCCTGGAGAAATATAACAAGAGCTATGTGAACGGAGACACATCATATAGTATGTGCTGTGCCACACGTCCGGCGTATCACGGTTTACAGCTGAGAGCTGTAAAATCCCTACATCATTAATGCGCGAGCTGTCGTGAATGATAGCTATCGGCACTCCCCGCCTCATTCGCGACTGCTCGGCCGATTCCGTCGGAGTCATCTAACAGTAGTATACAAAGCGTATTTGGAGGCCTATTGACCTCAGAAATTTGCATATTAGGGAGGTCACGGGAGGGTCACAGAGGTCAAATGCAATATAGTTCCGGCAGAAAGACCAAAAGCTACCTCCAATCCAGGAGAGTTCCAATTGCTGCAGGGGATGTATTCAGGATGTATTCATCCGCGGTGATGCGGTCTGGCCGCGGTTTTGGCGGTGATTTGGTCTCGGGAAAAAGCTTCCGCGGAGAAAAAGTAGTCCCTAGATAAAATGGTCCGATTGGGTCGAGTGAGGTATCAAAGTGAAGCTTAGGTGAAGGGGCATCTAATGGGCTGGGTGAGGGGTTGACATATCGGCCTTCTGCGCATGCGCGGTGGCCGAAGGGTATGAAAATAGCCTTTTTGGAGCTAGGGGAGCCCCTAGTGGACCGATGGGGTCGAGTGAGGTATCAAAGTGAAGCATTCATGAAGGGGCATCTAATGGACTGGGTGTGGGTTGAATTAGGGTCATTCTGCGCATGCGCGGTGGCCCAAGGGTATGAAAATAGACGTTTTGGCATCTAGGGAAGCCCCTAATGGACCAATGGGGTCGAGTGAGGTATCGATGTGAAGCATTCGTGAAGGGGCATCTGATGGGCTGGGTGTGGGGTTAAATTAGGGTCATTCTGCGCATGCGCGGTGGCCCAAGGGTATGGAAATAGACGTGTTGGAGCTAGGGGAGCCCCTAATGGACCAATGGGATCGAGTAAGGTATCAAAGTGAAGCTTATGTGAAGGGGCATCTGATGGACTGGGTGTGGGGTTGAAATATCGGCATTCTGCGCATGCGCGGTGGCCGAAGGGTATGAAAATAGCCTTTTTGGAGCTAGGGGAGCCCCTAGTGGACCGATGGGGTCGAGTGAGGTATCAAAGTGAGGCATTCATGAAGGGGCATCTAATGGACTGGGTGTGGGGTTGAAATAGCGGCATTCTGCGCATGCGCGGTGGCCCAAGGGTATGAAAATAGCCGTTTTGGCATCTAGGGAAGCCCCTAATGGACCAATGGGGTCGAGTGAGGTATCGATGTGAAGCATTCGTGAAGGGGCATCTGATGGGCTGGGTGTGGGGTTAAATTAGGGTCATTCTGCGCATGCGCGGTGGCCCAAGGGTATGGAAATAGACGTGTTGGAGCTAGGGGAGCCCCTAATGGACCAATGGGGTCGAGTAAGGTATCAAAGTGAAGCTTATGTGAAGGGGCATCTGATGGACTGGGTGTGGGGTTGAAATATCGGCATTCTGCGCATGCGCGGTGGCCGAAGGGTATGAAAATAGCCTTTTTGGAGCTAGGGGAGCCCCTAGTGGACCGATGGGGTCGAGTGAGGTATCAAAGTGAAGCATTCATGAAGGGGCATCTAATGGACTGGGTGTGGGGTTGAATTAGGGTCATTCTGCGCATGCGCGGTGGCCCAAGGGTATGAAAATAGACGTTTTGGCATCTAGGGAAGCCCCTAATGGACCAATGGGGTCGAGTGAGGTATCGATGTGAAGCATTCGTGAAGGGGCATCTGATGGGCTGGGTGTGGGGTTAAATTAGGGTCATTCTGCGCATGCGCGGTGGCCCAAGGGTATGGAAATAGACGTGTTGGAGCTAGGGGAGCCCCTAATGGTCCAATGGGGTCGAGTGAGGTATCAAAGTGAAGCCTAGGTGAAGAGGCATTCAGGCAATGGGGTGGGTGCATGTAAAATTTTTCCTGAAAAAAAACCCCCGGAAAACGGACTTTATCGAAAAACCTGGGAAAATGCCTATATGGGGTATGGGTGGTATATAGGTCGCCGGGCTTAACGGGGCTCGCCTGTCAATAGAGTTATCTCCCCCTAGTTCCAGGGTGGGTGTATGTAAAAATTTTCCTGAAAAAATACGGAATACGGACTTTATTCTAAATTACGGGAAAATGCCTATATGGGGTATGGGAGGTATAGGACCATCCTGGGAAACCTACTTCTCCACATTTGCGGTATAGGTTGTGGGGTCTCGTTTTCTTAGTCTCGTCAAAACAAACATGATAAGAAGTGTCCCGGAGCGAAACGGTGAAATTTTTGAAAAAAGTCACCGAGCCTCATATAGTCCCATACTAGGGTATAGGACCGATGTTTGTCCCCCCTGGGAAACGTACTTCTATACATTTGCGGTAGGGTTGTGGGGTCTCGTTTTACTCGTCTCGTCATGTAGAACACGATAGGAAGTGTCCCCGTGCGAATCGGTGAAATTTTTGAAAAAGTACGATATAGCCCCATATAGACATATATATATAAATATATATTCCCATACTGGGGTATAGGACCGATGTTTGTCCCCCTGGGAAACCCACTTCTCCACATTTGCGGTAGGGTTGTGGGGTCTCGTTTTTCACGTCTCGACATTTAGAGCACGATGGGTAGGGTTGCGGAGCGAATTGGTGAAATTTTTGAAAAAAGTCACCAAGGCCTGGGTAGGCCCATAGGCCTATACTGCATGGCTATGGGTGTATAGGGCCATACGGGGTGGACATGTTGGAGTCTAGGTGAGTCCCTGGTGGTCCAATGGGGTCGAGTGAGGTCTTATTTTGAAGCTCTCGTGCAGCAGCATCCGACTGGGCTAATGGTTCGTCCGTGTTCAATAGTCTGCGCATGCGCAGTCTGGCCGTAGTATAGAAAACAGGCATTTTGGGTGCTATGTAGGGGTGTGTTTGGGTTAGAGATGGGCTAATCACGGTTCGAATGGGTCGTGTGAGGTGTCAAAGTGAAGCTTGTGTGGGGTAGAGTCAGAATGGTGTGTTTTTGAATGCAAGTCGCGTCAATCTGCGCATGCGCAGTTGGTTGTATTAAGTAAAGTGGCCATTTTGGGGCAGTACATGAAGGTGTTTGGGGTAGAGATGGACCGCTATGGGTCCGAATGGGTCGTGGAGGGTGTCAAAGTGAAGCTTGTGTGGGGTAGAGTCAGAATGGCGTGTTTTTGAATGCAAGTCGCGTCAATCTGCGCAGGCGCAGTTGGTTGTAGTAAGTAAAGTGGCCATTTTCGGGCAGTACATGAAGGTATTTGGGATCGAGATGGGCTATTCACGGTTCGAATGCGTCCTGGAAGGTGTCATCTTGTAGTTCTCGGGGTGTACATTCCGATTTGAGGGATGTTCGCGTCATCTGTGACGTCATCGGTGACGTCATCGGTACGAGTAGTAGCGAAAGTGGACATTTTCGGGCAGTACATGAAGGTATTTGGGGTCGAGATGGGCTATTCACGGTTCGAATGCGTCCTGGAAGGTGTCATCTTGTAGTTCTCGGGGTGTACATTCCGATTTGAGGGATGTTCGCGTCATCTGTGACGTCATCGGTGACGTCATCGGTACGAGTAGTAGCGAAAGTGGACATTTTCGGGCAGTACATGAAGGTATTTGGGATCGAGATGGGCTATTCACGGTTCGAATGCGTCCTCGAAGGTGTCATCTTGTAGTTCTCGGGGTGTACATTCCGATTTGCGGGATGTTCGCGTCATCTGTGACGTCATCAGGTGACGTCATCGGTACGAGTAGTAGCGAAAGTGGACATTTTGTGGGTGCGTGAGGGTGAGTTTGGTGTAGAGATGCACCATCCTTAGTCCGAATGCGTCGTGTGAGGTGTCATTTTGTAGCTCTCGGGGTGTACATTCCGAATTGAGGCATGTCCGAAGCATCTGTGACGTCATCGATGACGTCATCAGTAGGAGTATTAGCGAAAGTGAGCCTTTTGGGGCAGTGCAGGAAGGTATTTGGTGTAGAGATGGACCATCCGCGTTGCGAATGCGTCGTGTGGGGTGTCATGTTGTAGCTCTCGGAGTATAGACCCTGATTTCAGGGATATTTATAGCATCTGTGACGTCATTGGTGACGTCATTAGTACAAGTTGTAGCGAAAGTGGGCATTTTTTAGCAGTGAAGGATATTATTTGGTGTAGAGATGGACCATCCGCGGTCCAAATGGACCGTGTGAGATGTCATCTTGTAGCAACGCCCACCAACACCATTCTTAATGCTTCAACGCCCTGGTGAAATAGCTCAGAAGCTCTGATATTCCATGGAATTGTCACTAATTCTTCGAAATGCAGTGATGCCCGTCAACGCCCGTCGTTACACCTTAACACTCTAACATAACGCCATGATATAGACCGGAGAGAGAACAACAACAGCAACAACAACAAGGATGACACATGAGAGAACAACAACAAGAAGAAGTTTTTTTCATATAGTTTATTCTCCCCAATGTTACATCATACCCACGCTGGGGGAGCCGCGTTGGGTATATTTACAATTCAAGAAGATTCTTATCCAATCAGAGGCCACCATTTGCATGTTTCATATTCGTTCCTGTCCGTTAGATGTATTCTTGTCCAATCAGAAGTCTCCATTTCAGAAAGTGCCATCTGAACCGTTTATTCTAATCATCGTCGGGCAGGCCAGGATACCGTTGAGGCAACATATCCTCAGATAGTTGTTTGGGCATTCTGAGTATCTATCAGTGCGTGGGTGAATACTTTCATCCGATGGAGGTGGTGGTCAGTTTAACCACGAAGAACGCAACATTGGTCATTATCTCCACTATCCACTTGGTGTTACAATTCAAGAAGACTTGTCCAATCAGAGGCCACCATTTGCATCTGTCATATTCGTTCCTGTCCGTTAGATGTATTCTTGTCCAATCAGAAGTCTTCATTTCAGAAAGTTCCATCTTCGGCCATGTTCGCTTTGAACCGTTTATTCTAATCATCATCGGGCAGCCCAGGATACCGTTGAGGCAACATATCCTCAGATAGTTGCTTGTGCATTCTGAGTATCTATCAGTGCCTGGGTGAATACATTCACCCGATGGGTTGGTCGGTCAGCTTGGTCACGAAGAACGTAACATTGGTCACACTGTCCACTGTCCACTTGGTGTTGGGGCGTTGCAACCGGGCCCATTCCAAGGGATCCACGGTGTTCAGTTTCTCCAGCATCGTCTCTAGCGACACTCGGTTAATGATGGTAAACGGTTGGTCAAATACCTGGATGTTACTGCTCGGGTAAAAGTATCGGACTTGGACTGTCTCCTTATGCTGCAGCACATAACCAAACGCCAGATTCAATTTGAAGGCCGTAGTTTGATCTTTGAAGATGGCTTCCACGTAGCTACGTAGACGGGCGAGGTCGGTCAGTCGGAAATTGTAGATATCTTGAATAGGGCGATGACGGTGGAAACAGTGCCGTATCATGGACCAATGGCGCCGATAGATGTCACTCACTGGATGGGCGCCCTGTAAGAGATCGCTAGGAACATTTATGGGCTCGTCCAGAAAATGTTCGATGTTGTCAGGCGTATGACTCGAAACCGTAACGGTGGGGTCCGGCTGGATATCCAGGCTCTGAACTGTGGGTATAGACGGGCTCTCCTTCATCGCATCACCAGTGGCATTCGTCTCCCCGGGCTCATCTTCACTAGGTCTGACCTTCCGCGGCTCCTCTTCAGTAGGAAGTTGTCGCACATGCCATGGTACCGGGGCATGAATCAACCGTTGGTGTCGCAGCAACTGACTGCGTCGTTTGAAGAGTTGACCACAACCGTTACATTGTTCCGTCGCGCCCTCGTGGAATGAGCGTTCGTGGCACAGTAAATGATCCTCCCGATTGAATGACCGTGCGCAGGTTGTACAAGTATACCGAGCATCGTTGTGGGTGGAAGCCTCGTGGCGTCGTAAATTATCTAGACGAGTAAACAGCTTCTGGCAAGTTGTGCAAGTGAACATCTTGGTGGTTGACAGAGTGTCTGATGAAACGTCCAGGCCGCTTCCCTTTTATAGCACGCTAGCTGGTGATCTATTTTAGCACACTCAGTTCAACTATCCCCAAGTCGAGGGCCGAGCCGTGACATCTTCGGTAACATCCGTGTCTCTTCGGTCACCTCCGTACCGTCAACGATCAACATGTAGACATATAGAGTATGTACGGCATGTTATGGTATTCATCAGTGCATGAGTGACGCATTCAGCCGATGGGAGTGGTCGGTCAGCTTGGTAACGAAAAACGTAACATTGGTCACCCTCTCCACTGTCCACTTGGTGTTGAGGCGTTGGTGTTGGGCCCATTCCAAGGGATCTACGGTGTCCAGTTTCTCCAGCATCGTCTCTAGCGACACCCGGTTAATGATGGTAAACGGTTGGTCAGATACCTGGATGTTACTGCTCGGGTAAAAGTATCGGGCTTGGACTGTCTCCTTATGCTGCAGCACATAACCAAACGCCAGATTTAATTTGAAGGCCGTAGTTTGGTCGTTGAAGATGGCTTTAACGTAGCTACGTAGACGGGCGAGGTCGGTCTGTCGGAAATTGTAGATATCTTGAATAGGGCGATGACGGTTGAAACATTGCCGTATCATGGACCAATAGCGCCGATAGATGTCACTCACTGGATGGGCGTCCTGTAAGAGACCGCTAGGAACATTTATGGGCTCGTCCAGAAAATGTTCGATGTTGTCAGGCATATGACTCGAAACCGTAGCGGTGGGGTCCGGCTGGATATCCAGGCTCTTCTGAACTGTGGGTATAGGCGGGCTCTCCGTCATCGCATCACCAGTGGCGTTCGTCTCCCCGGGCTCATCTTCACTGGGTCTGACCTTCCGCGGCTCCTCTTCAGTGGAAAGTTGTCGCCCAAACCGTAGAGACGGGGCATGAATCAAACGCCGATGCCGTCTTAACTGACTGCGTCGTTTGAAGAGTTGACCACCATCCTTACATTGTTCCGTCGCGCCCTCGTGGAATGAGCGTTCGTGGCGCAGTAAAGGATCCTTCCGATTAAAGGACCGTGCGCGGTGGAAACCTTTACACTGCGCGCGCCGGGATCAAAGGTCAGTTCCGGTCACCTTTAGCGACGTACACCAAACAGAAGCGAGTATTTAAAATCCGTCACAGAGCTCTCGTCCAATCAGAAGCGAGTATTTTGACCCGGTGCATTATGGGACATATCCAAGATGGCGGTTCCAAAATGGCGGATCCAACATGGCGGCTCCAAAATGGCGGCGTATGAGAGCTTCTGGACATGGACCTGATAGAAGTCCGGAATGGTGGAACATTCGTAAACATTCGGGCACTTTTACATCCGGGGACTTTTACATCCGAAGAGACACGGAAGTGCCCGAACATGATATCAGCTAGCGTGCTATAAAAGGGAAGCGGTCTGGCCGTTTCATCAGACACTCTGTCAACCACCAAGATGTTCACTTGTACTACGTGCTCGAAATCATTCACTCGTCTGCACGACTTGCGCCGCCATGAGGCTACCAAGCACGAAGGAACCGCCCGGTATAACTGTACGATATGTACACTGTCGTTTCAGCGCCCGGATCATTTACAGCGCCACACACGTGCACGCCATGAAGTACCCAAGCGTCCATGCGAAGAATGTGGTCGGCTTTTCAAACTGACCAGTCAGTTGCTGCGACACCAACGCACACGACACCCTGTTCCGCAGCCACGTTTGCAGATAGAAGAGCCCGTAGGCATCAATATCGAAACAGGGGGAACTCCCACCCATCGCACGAGGGCCGATGATGATGTCGCCCTAATTCAACAGTCAAATTCCGACGACAAGACCTTGGGCCAGATTTTGTACGACGTGGAGGGCAAAGTACACTTCGTGGACGAAGCCATAAATGTTCCCAGCGATCTGTTACACGAAGACCATCCAGTGAGTGACATTTATCGGCGCCATTGGCCCATGATCCGGCACTGTTTCTACCGTCATCGCCCTATTCAAGATATCTACAATTTCTGACTGACCGACCTCACCCGTCTACGTAGCTACGTAGAAGCCATCTTCAAAGATCAAACTACGGCCTTCAAATTGAATCTGGTGTTTGGTTATGTGCTGCAGCATAAAAGACAGTCCAGTCCAAGTATATTTTTACCCGAGCAGTAACATCCGGGTATTTGACCAACCATTTACCATCATTAACCGAGTGTCGCTAGAGACGATGCTGGAGAAACTGGACACCGTGGATCCCTTGGAATGGGCCCAACAACAACGCCCCAGCACCAAGTGGACAGTGGAGAGTGTGACCAATGTTACGTTTTTCGTTACCAAGCTGACCGACCACTCCCATCGGCTGAATGCGTCACTCATGCACTGATGAATACCATAACATGCCGTACATACTCTATATGTCTACATGTTGATCGTTGACGGTACGGAGGTGACCGAAGAGACACGGATGTTACCGAAGATGTCACGGCTCGGCCCTCGACTTGGGGATAGTTGAACTGAGTGTGCTAAAAATAGATCACCAGCTAGCGTGCTATAAAAGGGAAGCGGCCTGGACGTTTCATCAGACACTCTGTCAACCACCAAGATGTTCACTTGCACAACTTGCCAGAAGCTGTTTACTCGTCTAGATAATTTACGACGCCACGAGGCCTCCACCCACAACGATGCTCGGTATACTTGTACAACCTGCGCACGGTCATTCAATCGGGAGGATCATTTACTGTGCCACGAACGCTCATTCCACGAGGGCGCGACGGAACAATGTAACGGTTGTGGTCAACTCTTCAAACGACGCAGTCAGTTGCTGCGACACCAACGGTTGATTCATGCCCCGGTACCATGGCATGTGCGACAACTTCCTACTGAGGAGGAGCCGCGGAAGGTCAGACCTAGTGAAGATGAGCCCGGGGAGACGAATGCCACTGGTGATGCGATGAAGGAGAGCCCGTCTATACCCACAGTTCAGAGCCTGGATATCCAGCCGGACCCCACCGTTACGGTTTCGAGTCATACGCCTGACAACATCGAACATTTTCTGGACGAGCCCATAAATGTTCCTAGCGATCTCTTACAGGGCGCCCATCCAGTGAGTGACATCTATCGGCGCCATTGGTCCATGATACGGCACTGTTTCCACCGTCATCGCCCTATTCAAGATATCTACAATTTCCGACTGACCGACCTCGCCCGTCTACGTAGCTACGTGGAAGCCATCTTCAAAGATCAAACTACGGCCTTCAAATTGAATCTGGCGTTTGGTTATGTGCTGCAGCATAAGGAGACAGTCCAAGTCCGATACTTTTACCCGAGCAGTAACATCCAGGTATTTGACCAACCGTTTACCATCATTAACCGAGTGTCGCTAGAGACGATGCTGGAGAAACTGAACACCGTGGATCCCTTGGAATGGGCCCGGTTGCAACGCCCCAACACCAAGTGGACAGTGGACAGTGTGACCAATGTTACGTTCTTCGTGACCAAGCTGACCGACCAACCCATCGGGTGAATGTATTCACCCAGGCACTGATAGATACTCAGAATGCACAAGCAACTATCTGAGGATATGTTGCCTCAACGGTATCCTGGGCTGCCCGATGATGATTAGAATAAACGGTTCAAAGCGAACATGGCCGAAGATGGAACTTTCTGAAATGAAGACTTCTGATTGGACAAGAATACATCTAACGGACAGGAACGAATATGACAGATGCAAATGGTGGCCTCTGATTGGACAAGTCTTCTTGAATTGTAACACCAAGTGGATAGTGGAGATAATGACCAATGTTGCGTTCTTCGTGGTTAAACTGACCACCACCTCCATCGGATGAAAGTATTCACCCACGCACTGATAGATACTCAGAATGCGCAAACAACTATCTGAGGATATGTTGCCTCAACGGTATCCTGGCCTGCCCGACGATGATTAGAATAAACGGTTCAGATGGCACTTTCTGAAATGGAGACTTCTGATTGGACAAGAATACATCTAACGGACAGGAACGAATATGAAACATGCAAATGGTGGCCTCTGATTGGATAAGAATCTTCTTGAATTGTAAATATACCCAACGCGGCTCCCCCAGCGTGGGTATGATGTAACATTGGGGAAAATAAACTATATGAAAAAAACTTCTTCTTGTTGTTGTTCTCTCATGTGTCATCCTTGTTGTTGCTGTTGTTGTTCTCTCTCTGGTCTATATCATGGCGTTATGTTAGAGTGTTAAGGTGTAACGACGGGCGTTGACGGGCATCACTGCATTTCGAAGAATTAGTGACAATTCCATGGAATATCAGAGCTTCTGAGCTATTTCACCAGGGCGTTGAAGCATTAATAATGGTGTTGGTGGGCGTTGCTACAAGATGACACCTCACACGGTCCATTTGGACCGCGGATGGTCCATCTCTACACCAAATAACATCCTTCACTGCTAAAAAATGCCCACTTTCGCTACAACTTGTACTAATGACGTCACCAATGACGTCACAGATGCTATAAATATCCCTGAAATCAGGGTCTATACTCCGAGAGCTACAACATGACACCCCACACGACGCATTCGCAACGCGGATGGTCCATCTCTACACCAAATACCTTCCTGCACTGCCCCAAAAGGCTCACTTTCGCTAATACTCCTACTGATGACGTCATCGATGACGTCACAGATGCTTCGGACATGCCTCAATTCGGAATGTACACCCCGAGAGCTACAAAATGACACCTCACACGACGCATTCGGACTAAGGATGGTGCATCTCTACACCAAACTCACCCTCACGCACCCACAAAATGTCCACTTTCGCTACTACTCGTACCGATGACGTCATCAATGACGTCACAGATGACGCGGACACCCCTCAAATCGGAATGTACACCCCGAGAACTACAAGATGACACCTTCCAGGACGCATTCGAACCGTGAATAGCCCATCTCGATCCCAAATACCTTCATGTACTGCCCGAAAATGGCCACTTTACTTACTACAACCAACTGCGCCTGCGCAGATTGACGCGACTTGCATTCAAAAACACGCCATTCTGACTCTACCCCACACAAGCTTCACTTTGACACCCTCCGCGACCCATTCGGACCCATAGCGGTCCATCTCTACCCCAAACACCTTCATGTACTGCCCCAAAATGGCCACTTTACTTAATACAACCAACTGCGCATGCGCAGATTGACGCGACTTGCATTCAAAAACACACCATTCTGACTCTACCCCACACAAGCTTCACTTTGACACCTCACACGACCCATTCGAACCGTGATTAGCCCATCTCTAACCCAAACACACCCCTACATAGCACCCAAAATGCCTGTTTTCTATACTACGGCCAGACTGCGCATGCGCAGACTATTGAACACGGACGAACCATTAGCCCAGTCGGATGCTGCTGCACGAGAGCTTCAAAATAAGACCTCACTCGACCCCATTGGACCACCAGGGACTCACCTAGACTCCAACATGTCCACCCCGTATGGCCCTATACACCCATAGCCATGCAGTATAGGCCTATGGGCCTACCCAGGCCTTGGTGACTTTTTTCAAAAATTTCACCAATTCGCTCCGCAACCCTACCCATCGTGCTCTAAATGTCGAGACGTGAAAAACGAGACCCCACAACCCTACCGCAAATGTGGAGAAGTGGGTTTCCCAGGGGGACAAACATCGGTCCTATACCCCAGTATGGGAATATATATTTATATATATATGTCTATATGGGGCTATATCGTACTTTTTCAAAAATTTCACCGATTCGCACGGGGACACTTCCTATCGTGTTCTACATGACGAGACGAGTAAAACGAGACCCCACAACCCTACCGCAAATGTATAGAAGTACGTTTCCCAGGGGGGACAAACATCGGTACTATACCCTAGTATGGGACTATATGAGGCTCGGTGACTTTTTTCAAAAATTTCACCGTTTCGCTCCGGGACACTTCTTATCATGTTTGTTTTGACGAGACTAAGAAAACGAGACCCCACAACCTATACCGCAAATGTGGAGAAGTAGGTTTCCCAGGATGGTCCTATACCTCCCATACCCCATATAGGCATTTTCCCGTAATTTAGAATAAAGTCCGTATTCCGTATTTTTTCAGGAAAATTTTTACATACACCCACCCTGGAACTAGGGGGAGATAACTCTATTGACAGGCGAGCCCCGTTAAGCCCGGCGACCTATATACCCCCATACCCCATATAGGCATTTTCCCAGGTTTTTCGATAAAGTCCGTTTTCCGTTTTTTTTTTTTCAGGAAAAATTTTACATGCACCCACCCCATTGCCTGAATGCCTCTTCACCTAGGCTTCACTTTGATACCTCACTCGACCCCATTGGACCATTAGGGGCTCCCCTAGCTCCAACACGTCTATTTCCATACCCTTGGGCCACCGCGCATGCGCAGAATGACCCTAATTTAACCCCACACCCAGCCCATCAGATGCCCCTTCACGAATGCTTCACATCGATACCTCACTCGACCCCATTGGTCCATTAGGGGCTTCCCTAGATGCCAAAACGTCTATTTTCATACCCTTGGGCCACCGCGCATGCGCAGAATGACCCTAATTCAACCCCACACCCAGTCCATTAGATGCCCCTTCATGAATGCTTCACTTTGATACCTCACTCGACCCCATCGGTCCACTAGGGGCTCCCCTAGCACCAAAAAGGCTATTTTCATACCCTTCGGCCACCGCGCATGCGCAGAATGCCGATATTTCAACCCCACACCCAGTCCATCAGATGCCCCTTCACATAAGCTTCACTTTGATACCTTACTCGACCCCATTGGTCCATTAGGGGCTCCCCTAGCTCCAACACGTCTATTTCCATACCCTTGGGCCACCGCGCATGCGCAGAATGACCCTAATTTAACCCCACACCCAGCCCATCAGATGCCCCTTCACGAATGCTTCACATCGATACCTCACTCGACCCCATTGGTCCATTAGGGGCTTCCCTAGATGCCAAAACGTCTATTTTCATACCCTTGGGCCACCGCGCATGCGCAGAATGACCCTAATTCAACCCCACACCCAGTCCATTAGATGCCCCTTCATGAATGCTTCACTTTGATACCTCACTCGACCCCATCGGTCCACTAGGGGCTCCCCTAGCTCCAAAAAGGCTATTTTCATACCCTTCGGCCACCGCGCATGCGCAGAAGGCCGATATGTCAACCCCTCACCCAGCCCATTAGATGCCCCTTCACCTGAGCTTCACTTTGATACCTCACTCGACCCAATCGGACCATTTTATCTAGGGACTACTTTTTCTCCGCGGAAGCTTTTTCCCGAGACCAAATCACCGCCAAAACCGCGGCCAGACCGCATCACCGCGGATGAATGCATCCTGTATACATCCCCTGCAGCAATTGGAACTCTCCTGGATTGGAGGTAGCTTTTGGAGACAGTCCAAGTCCGATACTTTTACCCGAGCAGTAACATCCAGGTATTTGACCAACCGTTTACCATCATTAACCGAGTGTCGCTAGAGACGATGCTGGAGAAACTGAACACCGTGGATCCCTTGGAATGGGCCCGGTTGCAACGCCCCAACACCAAGTGGACAGTGGACAGTGGACAGTGTGACCAATGTTACGTTCTTCGTGACCAAGCTGACCGACCAACCCATCGGGTGAATGTATTCACCCAGGCACTGATAGATACCCAGAATGCACAAGCAACTATCTGAGGATATGTTGCCTCAACGGTATCCTGGGCTGCCCGATGATGATTAGAATAAACGGTTCAAAGCGAACATGGCCGAAGATAGAACTTTCTGAAATGAAGACTTCTGATTGGACAAGAATACATCTAACGAACAGGAACGAATATGACAGATGCAAATGGTGGCCTCTGATTGGACAAGAGTTTTCTTGAATTGTAACACCAAGTGGATAGTGGAGATAATGACCAATGTTGCGTTCTTCGTGGTTAAACTGACCACCACCTCCATCGGATGAAAGTATTCACCCACGCACTGATAGATACTCAGAATGCCCAAACAACTATCTGAGGATATGTTGCCTCATCGGTATCCTGGCCTGCCCGACGATGATTAGAATAAACGGTTCAGATGGCACTTTCTGAAATGGAGACTTCTGATTGGACAAGAATACATCTAACGGACAGGAACGAATATGAAACATGCAAATGGTGGCCTCTGATTGGACAAGAATCTTCTTGAATTGTAAATATACCCAACGCGGCTCCCCCAGCGTGGGTATGATGTAACATTGGGTAGAATAAACTATATGAAAAAAACTTCTTCTTGTTGTTGTTCTCATGTGTTATCCTTGTTGTTGTTGCTGTTGTTGTTCTGTCTACGGCGTTATGTTAGAGTGTTAAGGTGTAACGACGGGCGTTGACGGGCATCACTGCATTTCGAAGAATTAGTGACAATTCCATGGAATATCAGAGCTTCTGAGCTATTTCACCAGGGCGTTGAAGCATTAATAATGGTGTTGGTGGGCGTTGCTACAAGATGACACCTCACACGGTCCATTTGGACCGCGGATGGTCCATCTCTACACCAAATAACATCCTTCACTGCTAAAAAAGGCCCACTTTCGCTACAACTTGTACCAATGACGTCACCAATGACGTCACAGATGCTATAAATATCCCTGAAATCAGGGTCTATACTCCGAGAGCTACAACATGACACCCCACACGACGCATTCGCAACGCGGATGGTCCATCTCTACACCAAATACCTTCCTGCACTGCCCCAAAGGCTCACTTTCGCTAATACTCCTACTGATGACGTCATCGATGACGTCACAGATGCTTCGGACATGCCTCAATTCGGAATGTACACCCCGAGAGCTACAAAATGACACCTCACACGACGCATTCGGACTAAGGATGGTGCATCTCTACACTAAACTCACCCTCACGCACCCACAAAATGTCCACTTTCGCTACTACTCGTACCGATGACGTCATCAATGACGTCACAGATGACGCGGACACCCCTCAAATCGGAATGTACACCCCGAGAACTACAAGATGACACCTTCCAGGACGCATTCGAACCGTGAATAGCCCATCTCGATCCCAAATACCTTCATGTACTGCCCGAAAATGGCCACTTTACTTACTACAACCAACTGCGCCTGCGCAGATTGACGCGACTTGCATTCAAAAACACGCCATTCTGACTCTACCCACACAAGCTTCACTTTGACACCCTCCACGACCCATTCGGACCCATAGCGGTCCATCTCTACCCCAAACACCTTCATGTACTGCCCCAAAATGGCCACTTTACTTAATACAACCAACTGCGCATGCGCAGATTGACACGACTTGCATTCAAAAACACACCATTCTGACTCTACCCCACACAAGCTTCACTTTGACACCTCACACGACCCATTCGAACCGTGATTAGCCCATCTCTAACCCAAACACACCCCTACATAGCACTCAAAATGGCTGTTTTCTATACTACGGCCAGACTGCGCATGCGCAGACTATTGAACACGGACGAACCATTAGCCCAGTCGGATGCTGCTGCACGAGAGCTTCAAAATAAGACCTCACTCGACCCCATTGGACCACCAGGGACTCACCTAGACTCCAACATGTCCACCCCGTATGGCCCTATACACCCATAGCCATGCAGTATAGGCCTATGGGCCTACCCAGGCCTTGGTGACTTTTTTCAAAAATTTCACCAATTCGCTCCGCAACCCTACCCATCGTGCTCTAAATGTCGAGACGTGAAAAACGAGACCCCACAACCCTACCGCAAATGTGGAGAAGTGGGTTTCCCAGGGGACAAACATCGGTCCTATACCCCAGTATGGGAATATATATTTATATATATATGTCTATATGGGGCTATATCGTACTTTTTCAAAAATTTCACCGATTCGCACGGGGACACTTCCTATCGTGTTCTACATGACGAGACGAGTAAAACGAGACCCCACAACCCTACCGCAAATGTATAGAAGTACGTTTCCCAGGGGGGACAAACATCGGTACTATACCCTAGTATGGGACTATATGAGGCTCGGTGACTTTTTTCAAAAATTTCACCGTTTCGCTCCGGGACACTTCTTATCATGTTTGTTTTGACGAGACTAAGAAAACGAGACCCCACAACCTATACCGCAAATGTGGAGAAGTAGGTTTCCCAGGATGGTCCTATACCTCCCATACCCCATATAGGCATTTTCCCGTAATTTAGAATAAAGTCCGTATTCCGCATTTTTTCAGGAAAATTTTTACATACACCCACCCTGGAACTAGGGGGAGATAACTCTATTGACAGGCGAGCCCCGTTAAGCCCGGCGACCTATATACCACCCATACCCCATATAGGCATTTTCCCAGGTTTTTCGATAAAGTCCGTTTTCCGTTGTTTTTTTTTCAGGAAAAATTTTACATGCACCCACCCCATTGCCTGAATGCCTCTTCACCTAGGCTTCACTTTGATACCTCACTCGACCCCATTGGACCAACACGTCTATTTCCATACCCTTGGGCCACCGCGCATGCGCAGAATGACCCTAATTTAACCCACACCCAGCCCATCAGATGCCCCTTCACGAATGCTTCACATCGATACCTCACTCGACCCCATTGGTCCATTAGGGGCTTCCCTAGATGCCAACACGTCTATTTTCATACCCTTGGGCCACCGCGCATGCGCAGAATGACCCTAATTCAACCCCACACCCAGTCCATTAGATGCCCCTTCATGAATGCTTCACTTTGATACCTCACTCGACCCCATCGGTCCACTAGGGGCTCCCCTAGCACCAAAAAGGCTATTTTCATACCCTTCGGCCACCGCGCATGCGCAGAATGCCGATATTTCAACCCCACACCCAGTCCATCAGATGCCCCTTCACATAAGCTTCACTTTGATACCTTACTCGATCCCATTGGTCCATTAGGGGCTCCCCTAGCTCCAACACGTCTATTTCCATACCCTTGGGCCACCGCGCATGCGCAGAATGACCCTAATTTAACCCCACACCCAGCCCATCAGATGCCCCTTCACGAATGCTTCACATCGATACCTCACTCGACCCCATTGGTCCATTAGGGGCTTCCCTAGATGCCAAAACGTCTATTTTCATACCCTTGGGCCACCGCGCATGCGCAGAATGACCCTAATTCAACCCCATCGGTCCACTAGGGGCTCCCCTAGCTCCAAAAAGGCTATTTTCATACCCTTCGGCCACCGCGCATGCGCAGAAGACCGATATGTCAACCCCTCACCCAGCCCATTAGATGCCCCTTCACCTAAGCTTCACTTTGATACCTCACTCGACCCAATCGGACCATTTTATCTAGGGACTACTTTTTCTCCGCGGAAGCTTTTTCCCGAGACCAAATCACCGCCAAAACCGCGGCCAGACCGCATCACCGCGGATGAATACATCCTGTATACATCCCCTGCAGCAATTGGAACTCTCCTGGATTGGAGGTAGCTTTTGGTCTTTCTGCCGGAACTATATTGCATTTGACCTCTGTGACCCTCCCGTGACCTCCCTAATATGCAAATTTCTGAGGTCAATAGGCCCCCAAAAACGCTTTGTATACTACTTCTAACCTAGGCGAAGGACTTTTACGGCTCTTCGCTGTAAAATGTGATCGGCCGAACGTGTGGCACTGCACATGCATGTTTATTCTTTCACGTAGTCTACGTGGTACTTTCCCCTTGTAAGAAGATATAACATATAACACAATCAATTGAATATTCCCTTGATTCCGTTTCGTACTCTTTGGGTTGTTTCTTCTGATTTCCATGATTCTATGTTCGGGCGAAAGTCAAACAGCTGCATGACAGGAGCTGTTCGGAGTTTGGGCCGTATACTGTGCTTGAAAGTAGTTTCAACATGGCTGCCAATATGTATATTCCTACCAGTGCAGATCGAGTCAGTATATCCTACATTATACTAAGAGATCGAGTCGAGTGTTTCCGCCTTACTATAGAGCAGAGTCGGGAAATTCCGCGACAGCTGTCTCGAACCACAGGCCCGCAAAACAAGAGTTTTGGGGGGTGTGGGCGGTGGTATTAGGGTGAAGTGTCGAAATATGAGGTCTCCATATATAACCCCAAGCTTTATATAAATCCACAAAAAGGTGTGAAACGCACTTTGGGTGAATCGAGAAATAAACGGTTCATCGCCAAACAAAATACATCAGCATATTCTACAAGTATCACTTTATATATTCCCGTCGACAAATTAGTAAATTTGTGCAATTTTTTACCTTCGCCGGGCGATTCAAAATCCAACGTAACTGTCCATCCATCCAGGAACAGTGATATTATGGCGGGCTTCGTTCTCAATTCTGATTGGTCACTCGCGACAGCTGATCAGTGCGTGACCTCTCTTGCCGGAGGCGTGTCGCGACTGACCAATCAGAATTGAGAACGAAGCCCGCCATAATCTAACTGTTCCTAGATGGACGGACAGTTACGTTGGATTTTGAATCGCCCGGCAAAGGTAAAAATTTGCACAAATTTACTAATTTGACGACGGGAATATATAAAGTGATACTTGTAGAATATGCTGATGTATTTTGTTTGGCGGTAAACCGTTTATTTATCGATTCACCCAAAGTGCGTTTCACACCTTGTTGTGGATTTATATGAAGCATGGGGTTATATATAGAGACCCCATATTTCGACACTTCACCCTAATACCACCGCCCACAGCCCCCCCCCCCAAACCCACTGTTTTGCGGGCCTGTGCTCAAACTCAGCAGTGCGGTGGGCAGTTAACGGCTTCTAGATATGAAAAGTGTCAGCTCTAGTTATTGATTTCTATTTCTATTTTCAATTTGTTGACTTTAATAGTAAATTCTTAATTTGATGACAAACCCTGACATTAGTTTGATACAAACGGCATCTATTTGAATTATAGAACAAGAACACCATTACATGGGTGGGTGTTAGGCAAAAAGCCTGCCGATACTCTGAAAGCCTGTGATGAATTATTCAAAATGCGGCAATATCGCTCCTCGCCGCCTCCGTAGATTTCCGATTCTGATGACGCGTTACTATCCAGCTCGGCAGTGATGGAGTCGCGTGTTATTTTAATGTCTCTATTCAGCTGTAAATCAAACCTAGCGAATTTCTCCACGCACGCTCCTCATTTCGAATATATATTCATAGCTATTGTAATGTATATATTCGTTAAGGATTTCAAATATATAAAAACTTAAATTAAATTTTATTTTTTTTAAATGCTATTTTCAAAAAGGTGTTCAAATCATCATTTCCTGTAAAAGACAACCCTAACAGGAAATCCGTGTCTAGGTCTAGTTCTCATTCTATTGACATTTAATGGAATATTTCTTTACAAAATCGAACCACCCACAGTTTTCAACTTTGGAAGTTGAATTAAATGTCAGTAGAATAAGAACAAGACCAAAATTGAGAAAACTGAGGCCCTGATTTCCTGTTAGAGTTGTCTTCTACAGGAAATGATGTTGTAAGTTACGACAAGTTGAATACTTTTCTGAAAATAGCCTTTTAAAAAGAAGGCTCATTTCTTTAATTAATTGTTTAAATTCGAATATCTTCGCAACCTACAGATTTACAGTGAACACATTTATATATCTGGAATCTTAAGATATGCGCTTTCAGCAAATATATACATTACCATAGCTATAAGGCATATTTTTAGTTGTATATTCGTTATGGTTCAATTATCATATTGTAAATATATATAATAAGCCCAACTCAAACGAAATTCCAGTTTCAGACGCCTATCGACACATTCGTACTCACTGGCCAACGTTCGGATTGATGTTCAGATGCCTCATTAATGGCTCGTGCGTGGTCAATCTAGGTAAACCAAGATGGTCAATCAGGGGAATACCATCTAGACGTAACGATATGAAAACTTCGTGCGAAATGTTCGCCGATATTCTACGAGATCCCATAATAATCCAATCACGACCATTTCAACCTTTTCTCTCTAACAATGATTGACTTTTACTTCACGGAGATTAACATCTTCGCACGGCACAATCTTTTGATATTTTCTTTCCCTGCCAAAGCAAGACTTTTCGGCGGCAGTAAGCTCTTTGATCTTTACGGCTTTTCACCCATCCTGTCTGGAAATGATGCCATATTTGGAAACTTTTTCAGGATAATGTTTATATATTAGACCACGAGCTACTGTGTGTAATTACTGTGGGCGTGATTTTGAAATAGTTTCAACAAGCTATCCATCTGATTGGCTAACAATAGTAGTTTCAAATTCGCACGAAATTTATATAGGGCTGAATTCAGATATAATATTCCGTGATATTATATCTGAGTTTACTGAGATTGGTGCGTGGTTACCAGAGAGAAAGAGAGAGAATTAAGGTTTAACGTCGCATTCAGCAATATTTCAGCGCGTGGTTACCAGAGAGAGAGAGACAATTAAGGTTTAACGTCGCATTCAGCAATATTTCAGCGCGTGGTTACCAGAGAGAGAGAGAGAGACAATTAAGGTTTAACGTCGCATTCAGCAATATTTCAGCGCGTGGTTACCAGAGAGAGAGAGAGACAATTAAGGTTTAACGTCGCATTCAGCAATATTTCAGCTCGTGGTTACCAGAGAGAGAGAGAGAGACAATTAAGGTTTAACGTCGCATTCAGCAATATTTCAGCGCGTGGTTACCAGAGAGAGAGAGAGACAATTAAGGTTTAACGTCGCATTCAGCAATATTTCAGCGCGTGGTTACCAGAGAGAGAGAGAGAGACAATTAAGGTTTAACGTCGCATTCAGCAATATTTCAGCGCGTGGTTACCAGAGAGAGAGAGAGACAATTAAGGTTTAACGTCGCATTCAGCAATATTTCAGCGCGTGGTTACCAGAGAGAGAGAGAGACAATAAAGGTTTAACGTCGCATTCAGCAATATTTCAGCTCGTGGTTACCAGAGAGAGAAAGAGACAATTAAGGTTTAACGTCGCATTCAGCAATATTTCAGCGCGTGGTTACCAGACATTGGTGCAAGGATTTCCCTGAAAAGCCCGCAAAACAAGAGTTTGGGGTGTGGGGGATGGAGGGGGTGTGGACGGTGAAGTGTCGAAATATGGGGTCTCTATATATAACCCCATAACGTGTGGTTTTGTATAAAGCATGGAGTTATATATAGAGACCCCATATTTCGACACTTCACCGTAACATCACCGTCACCCCCTAAAAAAAAACTCTTGTTTTGCGGGTCTGTGCTTTGTGCAATGCTCGTTTCGGTCCTACTAATTAGCACAACGGACAACAGGGACCTTCGAATTACCAAAACGGACTACAAAATGACAACACATTCTTTGTCGAAAGCGGTCCTACTAATCACCACAATGCCAAGATAGTAGACAGTCGTAATATAACCATACTAATGTATATATGAAGTCCAGTTTGACCCTTTAGGGCCCGTTGTAGTATGTTGCGGGTGCGTGCACGGCGGTAAATTTAGGGCCCGTTGGGGTACTTTGTGTGTCTGTTTTGTTCAGTTGTGCTAATTTGGCGGTTCGTTGTGGTCTGTTGTGGTAATTTGATGGTTAGTTGTGGTCCGTTGTGGTAATTAGTAGGACCCGTCGAAAAAATCCCGTTCTGCTACCGATGACGTCAGCCTTCGTGCCTCGCTTTGACGTAAATAAACCAATGACAAGTCCATGTTGCACAGCAGATTGCGTTCCGCCCACTTCTAGTGTTTTCCACAGTTACCTGGCTTATGGGATACCGTATTTGATGGCATGAATAAGTATAGTTTTAAGGAATTTTTCCTTGATATTTATTATTTTCATAATTTATTGAAAATATACGTATTCATCTACCACCATATATCCCACAAGCCAGGCGACTGTGGTGTCTTCGATTATGTCGACACGATCGCCATGGCCGCGGTATTCAAGTGATCTGATTGGTCAATACACACAGGATTTTGCTTTGCTGATTGGCTGACAAATACAGCCGCATTTCCCATGAACACCATTCCCATGCGTATCAGAGGTACAGGGGACAGAGAAATGCCTGGTTTTAGCGAGGAGGAACTATAATATGCCTTGGGGGAAATACGCAGCGTGTATAGTGTACAGGAAAGCAAATGCTGTATATGTCGGTTGCAGTATACACGACCTAGCTACCATAACTCCAGACTGGCAGATGTTTGAATTACCGTACGCAAATCAATATGACACAAGCGAAGTAGATTTTAAACTAGTCTGGATAATTAAGGGACATTTCAATAGGCATATCAGGTGATTTTTAAATAAAGTGTTTACATGCAAACAAATTAAAGCACAATTAACTTTCATACAAATCAAGTATGATATGATATAAGCGAACATATAACTTGTCATCGACGGATTTACGGAAGAGTCAAAGGTGTCTGAAATTGTGGCCAGATTCTGACAGGCGGCGGCCCCATGTTTGAAGCTGCATGAAATGGTGTAATATTTTCACTTTTCCCCCCAATTTCAGCTATGAGGTGAATTCTTTTCATACTGAATTTATGAAGCAGAATGGTGAAACATGATATATAAATATATATTTTTCATCTCTATAGAGAAAACGTTGTATAGGTTAATTACTAAGATGGGAAAAGGTGGCCGTTGTTGTGAGGGATGAATACAGTCTTAAATAAAATTATGAATAGGCCTATTATCTCCTTTTTATGGGAATAATAATGAAATATGAATCAACTCACTGAAGAAATGCAATCAACTTTTGGTCTTGGGCACCATGACCAAGGTAACGCCCATTCTATACATACAGTAGTCACAAAGTCAAATAGATACTTTGACGTCATTTCAATGCCTGATTTCAATCGGATCACAACCACCACGAGTTTTGATCGTCATAAGTGAAGTCAACTGCCACACGGTTATTGATGGTTTGCATGATCAGCCCTAATTTTAGTTGTTTTGACGATTTATTTCCATTATTTTGTAATGTCATCGAGTCAAGTTTGAATGTCATCGAGTAACTTAAGACGAAATGTTTCCAAAATGAGAAAATTTTGATCACCTAGCTGATTAATGTCCGGTTCACAGTTTTCAGTGACACACCCACACGCGCGTGACGTATCGCGTGACGTCAAGAGGACAATTTCGAGCGTATTAGGTAGTTTTCTTGACCTCCTATATTTTTCATTCCACTGTTGTGATCCTATAAATAGAGCCATATTCCCGTTTTATCTCAGCCGAAGGCTAAAAATAGCTTTGTAAATCTAACTCATGTAGTAGCTCATACCATAGCACGGACAATGTTGGCCAGGATAATAAGGCTGACCATGCGCGATATTAACCCTATCTGGCCTGGGCTTTTTGGGACCTGTTGTGGCCTGGGTGGGGGTCGAAATGCCCCCCCCCCCCCAATTATTTTCCTTACCCCTTGAGCTAGGGGACTGAAACTTACCACACTATACCCTTGGGTCAAGCTCTACCAGAAAATGTAAACAAAATCCAAGATGGCCGCTTTGATGACGTCACAGTGACGTCATTATCAAAACGGCATTTTTTGGTAGATTTTTCAGTCAGATTTTCCGAATCTTTTATTTATGCAGTTTCACAGCAAAAACTGTATGATAAATTAGTAAATATTAATGTGAAATAAAATAGTTTTTGCCCACTTTTCATTGGGGAAAAGCAGAAATTTTGAAGAAATATGGCCAAAACGTCACTTTTCTGGGACCCCACGTGGGCGCCATCTTGAATTTACCCATGATCCTCTGCCCGAGAGGTTATGCAAACAGGCTCGAAATGACCCCAATATGATAAACTATAAAGTCACGGAGTTTCAGCTCTTCATTTTTTGTCGTTCCGGAGATAGCGCAGAAAGTTTGGTAGGGGAGGGGGGCATTTCGCCCCCCCTCAGGCCAGGTAGGGTTAATTGATACATAAAGTCATCGCGAACATGATCATCTACCTTACACTGACGGTAGAAGTGAAAGAGGGAGGCCTGGTAGCGAGTATGCTACATCGGTAAACTGTCAGTAGGGCCTTATATCGATAAGATTAGATTATCATATATAGACTCGAGAAACCCAAGTTAAGGGGGTTAGATCACGTTCATGTCCGTGCGCCTCTGGAGCCGTTACATGCAAATTTTTAGAATTCTTCAGAATAAGCTGAGTTATCTAACAATAGTATCCAGACACCCCACATTTCATCTTCTCTAGCCAAGTCGACGTACATCACGTTGCTCTGTACATTGCCTTGGCATACTTCTCTGGTAAAGTTGGAACGTTAATCCTTGTTGATGATTGGATGCAGAGACGGCGTGCTGCATCCAATCAGAATGCGCGTTACGTAGTTGGTTTCCCAAGATGACGGCCCCCACTAAGAATGAGTTGTGTCGAATGTGCGGGGAAATTCTATCGAAAAGATACAGGAAGAGCACTTTCACGGCCACTTTCGGTGTTTCTGATCAATTGAATCAGATTTTGGGACACGCTGCAAGGTCGAACGATAACGAATCGCCTCACGTGTGTGCCGACTTGAGATTGAAGGGGAACAACTCCTGGTGGCAAAAAGTCTCTCGCCGTTAAAACTTCCACTAGGTGGTGCAGAGCAGTATTCCTCTGCCACCAGCCAAGAATGTCAAGGCAGCGTAGAGAGCTTCGCGATGTAGTTGACTTGGCTGGTGAAGATGCCCACATTTGGACAAAAATAAACAAAATATTCATATCTGCTACAGCAGAACCATTTACAGTTATTCATAGCCGCTCCAAATTCAAACATGTCTGACGAGAAGGTGAGATTGTCATAACCTATGGGCGGGAAACGAACAGGGCTCAGACCAGCTTTGACTAGAGATGCTCCCAAACTTCATACCAATTCAAGTTCAGCAAAAGACAGCCTTGCAAATGCCCTGAAGATGATCCACAAGACATATTTTCCCACTTCCACCTCAAGTCCAGGTGTTTCACCAAATGAAATTAATACATAGGCCCTTTCAAAAAAGAAGACGAGCTCGTATAGGATATAATTGGACTATTGGACGTCACGGCACCTTAATGAAGACATAGAATTCAAGAAGTGCTTGTTTCGATTCGCCCAGAACGGGACATATTCTAGCTGACTAGTGCATACGAGAAATTTTGAACACCATGCAGCTTCTGGATTTTGTCAATAACTATTGTCATGAATATAGAAGCTTTAGAAGCTATAACCAAACACATGCTCGGTAAAACTGAATTTGATTTGTTTGAACTGGCTCGTACCAGTTTGATGGTTAGCTATAGAAGAGAGTCGCCGTACGCGTCGTGACGCGATAACGCCCTCAACACCAGCATTAACGCAGTGACGCCTCATGACGGGTAAAATCCCAGACATACAAACTCACACACATATACCTATCCCGGTTGTCTTACCGCCTTAACGCAATCAGACGAGAGACAGAAAAGAGAAGATAAACAAAAATTTTTGCATATTCTAGCATTTATTATCTCCTCCATCACAACACAACGAGCTCCGTGATCGGCTCTGGATCTGTTTACATAACAAGTTTATTGTCCATGCATTAGACGCATCGTCGACTGCTCTTGTTCAATCAGAAGCCGCCGTTGTGGTGTGTCAATCTTCGGCCATGGTCGCTCTTGTTCATTTGTCCTAAAAGCGTCTTCGGGCAGCTCAGGATACTGTTCGAACAACATGTTCTGAAACAGCTTGTTGCGTATTTTGACCGCTTTTTTTTTACAGAACCTCTGTGGGTGATAACCCCATATTCTCTTCGTAATGGTTCGGTGCGTGCGATCTCTAATCTTTCACAGTGGAAACAAGATATACTTCTCATAGAGGATCGCCTCAGCGTGGGTAATAATCGCCCAGGCTTCACCCAGGCTTCCCTGGGAAGTAGCCTCTCTATCAGTGACCGAGCTTTCAGTATCAGTGAGTAATCTCTCAGTATCAGTCGTTCGACCCTCAGAATGAAGTGGTATACACTCTCAGTATCTGCCTCAGTGGGATTCTGACTCCTGATCATGCAACATTTTCTGGTGTTTCATCATATCGTAGTGTCTGGTGAACGTTTGTCCGGAAGTTCGCAAGCAAGTATACGCCATGTTAATGGTTAAACGTCGACTGTGCACGTATTTCGGTTAGGGCTGTTTTTATAGGCGAGCGAGATACGGGCTTTGCCAGTTGTTAAGATGAGCTTTGCCGGGCGTCAATCAGTTAGTTTGGGCTATGGGGTCCACTTGGGACACAGTTGGGTTGTTGGAAGAAGAGAGGCTAAGGTATAATGTCTGGGTCTTTTGGGCTTTTTATAGTGGAGCGTTCAACTGTGGACTCTTTTGATCCTCACCGATCACTCTGGCATACGCCGCTGCCTAGCTCATGTCCGGGGTTTATAAGAAGATGTTTGGTTACTTTCCATACGGACCGTGTCCTTGTCGGATGATTTCATATGGACCATGAGGTCGACATACTGTTGACATAAAGTCCGTCGTAGTCTGGGTACCAGTGTACCTAAAATTGTGGCTTCCCATTTCGAATACTCTTGATGGTGAAACTCGTTTACTGTGGCCTTCAACATCTCGTCCACCTCGGCGTCCATGCTCACTTTGAAAAGATCCCGCCATAACAATGTGTTGGGTCGTGATATGAATGGTCCGCTGTATGGGGACGGGCCGGATAGGGGCCTGCTCTACGGGGAGGTCCCTGGTGTTCAATCCACTGTACAATCGATGGATGGTCTGAAGGTCGCAGACTGTCGCTCTGACTTCCTTGTAGACACCCGTCGGGTAAAAGTTGGGTCGTCATCCGACGATCTTCGGGGGTATGGCTTTTAATTCTACGAGGACGTGGACATACGGACAAGTCGTCGCGGCTTGGAACTCCTGCATAATACATTCGCTGTTCCGAGGATGAATCGGACTTTCGAACACGCAGATTTGCGCTCTGTCGACGGGATTGTAGATGAACACGGCGTAATGGCAGTTCAGGGCAACACATCCCTGGACGCCTTTCCTTGAGAAAAGAGATTCTGTGTCAAATAACTCACAGACAGATTCCGCGATCATTTGTTAACAAGTCAGTGATGTGTGATTTCTCCTTGACTGTGCAATCAGAGCTTCCAGTACTACCACGCTCGGGATTGAAGTAATATGCCTGATCCATATCCTGGGGAATGCCTGGGATGAGGCTTGCATTCTTTAGACTTTTATTGTCTCGTGGGCGGGCTACCACTGACTCTAGCACCAGACAATACGAGTATAGCTGAAGGGTCCTTTTTCTAAGAATTTGATCACGTCTTTCCACGCCCCGCCGGGCCACTGACCGTCATCATATAGGTATGGTCTATTCCACTCGGTTGAACCATAGGGGGTGAACTCGGTGGTGATTCTTGACTATGCAACAGATGTACATGTCTAAGCACACTATCCCGACGACAGAGTGTCTTCTGACAGAACGTACAGAAGTTTCTGACAGACTGACTCTGGTTCAAATACGACATGTTTTTATCACTCACTCACTCACTCACTCACTCATACCTAGCTTATTCTCTTACTCACTCGCTCACTCACTCGATCACTCGTTCTTCACTCACCCACTCACTCACTCACTCACTCATCCATTCGGTCTTAACTCTTTCACTCACTCACCCACACACTCACTCTGTACCCGGTATCCTACATGAAGTGGTTACTCTGCCAGGCTGGAGAAACACTCAGAATTCCCTGTCCAATCAAGCCAGTCACGTCTACTCCACGAGCGCTCCCCAACATGCACGATCCATTGGGACCAAATGTAGCCCACTTATCGCACAAAACTTCCAAAAGAGGCGTCCATGACGAGTGCGCATGCACACCTGGACATCACTTCACCACGACCCAGAGACCCCACCAGTCCTAGGCTACAGCGTAAGCCCTGTTATACCCTTATCTTTTACTAAGATGGCATGCTTGGGTGTAAAGTCCGCCATTTCAGCTTTTTTGGCACAATGTCCAGCTCATATTTTTACATCCACCCGTCAGGTACGTATGGTGTTCTATTTGTGCCAATTTGACCTCGCGCGTCGACTTGCGACGCGAAAAGTGGACGTCGTGTTTTGAAACGCGACGTCGCCCTTTCCGTCGCGCGTCGCGCGTCGACTTTTACAATGTTAAAGAGATAGGCCAAAACTCGACGTCGTGTTTCAAAAGTGGACGTCGCCTTTTGGCCTATCTCTTAGCATTGTAAAAGTCGACGCGACGCGCGACGGACAGGGCGACGTCGCCTTTCAAAACACGACGTCGACTTTTCGCGTCGCGCGTCGTGCGTCGCCTTTTTGAAGAATCAAAACTCGACGCGCGACGGAAAAAGTCGACGTCGCCCTCTCCGTCGCGCGTCGTGCGTTGGGTTTTATAATGTTAAAGAGATAGGCCAAAAACTCGACGTCGTGTTTCAAAAGTCGACGTCGACTTTTGCCCTATCTCCTAACATTGTAAAAGTCGACGCGCGACGCCCGACGGAGAGGGCGACGTCGCCTTTCAAAACGCGACGTCGACTTTTTCCGTCGCGCGTCGCCTTTTGGTTTACAAAAGTGCGCATGTCTGGGGAGCATGTATTCCATATTGTTCACGAGAGACACAATAAATTATCCATCAAATTATCAGTTGAAGTTTGCCACTATACGTTTTACAAACGTATTATATAAAATTCACAATCTTTGTTAACTTTTTTCTTTTATGTAAAGGTGTGTGTGTGTTTGTACTTTGATGTGTTGTATTATGGTATATTTCACCGTACTGTATGGTATGGTATTGTTTAGAATTGTATTGTTTTGTAATGTATTGAGTTGTAATATGTTGAATTGTAATATATGTATTGTAATGTATGGTATTATTTTGCATTTTATTGTATTGTATCGTATCGTATGGTATAGTCTTGTTCTGTCTCGTATTGTTTCGTTGTATTGTGATTTGGGGTGTTAATTTCGAACGGAAAAAAAAATGTTCACATCTGCGATTCCCGATCCTTGTAGCTTCTGACCGGTGTTGGTAATTTGCTGAGAATTTACTGCAACAAAGCAAGAATGGCAAGATATTTAACTGGTACCTGTGTTCCACAAAATGCACACCCCTCCATCGCGAGGACAATACGCATCTATTAGCTTGTTAATGTGTTCCTATTTCGCCGGACTAATACGTAAAATAAATTCAAGTTTCCAATAATGAACCAAAAACTTATTTAAGTAACAGTTTTGCAGGAGTAACAGTAACGACTGGAAAACAGAGGAAAACTAATTAATAGCTTGTGTAGCTCAAAGGAAATGTGGGATCTTACTGTTTTCCGGCCGAAAACGAAAGTAAAATGACCCCACACCTCACCTTTACTTTGACAGCATATAGTCACTAGTCTAAAATGGCAGAAAACAAAGCCTTACTATTAAAAAGGGTTGTATGATTCGAGATAAAATGCAACGTGGCGCGTTTTATCAGGAGACATTCATCAGGATGTCTCCAGAATGTAAGATCTCACAGTTCCATTGAGCTACACAAGCGATTAATTATTTTTCCTCTGTTTTCCAGTCGTTACTGTTAATCTTGCAAAATAGTTACTTACATACGCTTTTGTTCAATATTGGAAACTTGAATTTAATTTACGTATTAGTCCGGCGAAATAGTAACACATTGACAAGCTAATAGATGCGAATTGTCCTCTCGATTGAGGGGTGTGCATTTTGTGGAATACGGGTACCAGTGTTCGAAAATTTATCACCAAAAAAACATTTCCGACAGCGAAACAAATATATTATGTTGTACATAGTCTCCATGCATGCAAAATATCTTGTCATTCTTGCTATCTTGCAGTAAATTCTCACCAAATTACCAACACCGGTCAGGAGCTACAAGAATCAAAAATCACAGCTGTGAACATTATAGTAATACATGCTCCCAGACATGCGCACTTTTGTAAACCAAAAGGCGACGCGCGACGCGAATGTCCGTCGCGCGTCGACTTTTTAAAAGTCGACGCGCGACGGAAAAAGTCGACGTCGCGTTTTGAAAGGGGACGTCGCCCTCTCCGTCGCGCGTCGCGCGTCGACTTTTACAATGTTAGAAGATAGGGCAAAAGTCGACGTCGAATTTTGAAACACGACGTCGAGTTTTGGCCTATCTCTTTGACATTATAAAATCCGACGCACGAAGCGCGACGGAGAGGGCGACGTCGCCTTTTAAAACGCGACGTCGACTTTTTCCGTCGCGCGTCGCGCGTCGAGTTTTGATTCTTCAAAAAGGCGACGCACGACGCGCGACGCGAAAAGTCGCGTTTTGAAAGGCGACATCGCCCTCTCCGTCGCGCGTCGCGCGTCGACTTTTACAATGCTAAGAGATTGGCCAAAAGGCGACGTCGACTTTTGAAACACGACGTCGAGTTTTGGCCTATCTCTTTAACATTGTAAAAGTCGACGCGCGACGCACGACGGAAAGGGCGACGTCGCGTTTCAAAACACGACGTCGACTTTTCGCGTCGCGCGTCGTGCGTCGACTTTTGCAAGTCGACGCGCGAGATCAAATTGGCACAAATAGAACACCATAGGTACGTGGCCCAAAGTGACCCCGCACTGGAATTACCTTCAACGGTCATAGGACATATTAACAACCTGCATTTACGGCTGCCTCACACGAATGCTATGACATTTCGTGACATGAACGTGAACGTATACGTGACATGAACGTGTAACACAAATGACTAAATACGACGTGTTGTTCGAAAAGTGCGATGAATACTTTTTATCGATTTCAAACTACGCGCATATATATTTTCTTCGTATTAATATGCGGATATATAGCTGTGGATAGAATCTATGTGGATATATTAATGTAGATATACAGATTTGAATATTATATAGATGTGAATATTGTTAAGATATGGATATATACAAGTGGATATTACATAGATGTGGATATATAGATGTGGATGTGTATACATTTATATTTTTCAATTGACTACGTTTTCCTAAATGTTAACCATCCCGATTCCCCCCACTTGTGTTTCCGAATTATCACTATCCAACACGTAGTTCCCAGTCTGAAAGAAGATGGTACGATAGGGCGGAATTTTGGCCTATACCTGATGCGGTTGAAATCGAAAAAATAAAATATCCTAAAAATAACTGTATTCTAATGTAAAGTCGAGAGAAAATATATGTACACAATATGTGAAAGTTCTAGCTCGATTGCCTTATGAATATAGTTATGACATGAAATTGGTAATCCGCAATATGTGTTTTTTCGTGAAAAAAGTGTCTGAATCGGGCGATCTAAACACAGATTTAAACACGAAGGACGGCTTGGACCAAAATGATTTTCCAGCAGTGAAGATATAATGCCATCGCACATCACCAGGTCAACTGGCGTCTTGGTCCAAGGGATCCTCCGTGTCCAAATGTGCTTTTAAATGACTGGATTTAGACCCTTTTTTCACTTAATAGCACATGCTGCGGATTTCAATTCCATGTCATAACTATAATCATGACGCAATCGAACTAGAACTTTCACATATTGTATACATATTTTTTCTCTTGCCGTTACATTAAAACACAATTATTTTTAGGACATTTTTTTCAAAAAAATCAATTATCAATTTCAATTATTTCAAACGCACCACGTATAGGCCAAAATGCCGCCTTATCGTATCATCTTTCTTGAATAAGTTATCTTCCCATGCAGTACTAAGATTGATAGCTTCTCATATAGTCAATATGGTTTTCGATTAGGAGCTGACTGACTGTCTTCAAAATTTATCTCATATCATGACAATAAATAATATGATTGTAAAACTGTTGAAGTAGCCACTTTGGTTTCTTTGCATGCACTCGCGATCCCACAATACACGTCCCGGAGATGCCTCGGAAGTCAAGTGGTCATCCCGCGATCAACCCGTGGCCGGCACCTTACCTCCGTCTCCTGCGGCTCAGGGTTGGAGGCGCCACCTGTCAGAAGCAGGTCAATAAAACCGTTTTAGCCTTTTACTACTACTGTTGAAGCAATACGAAATGAGAAGGGTTTAGGAAGAAATGAGTGAGTGAGTGAGTGAATATGGTTTAACGTCGCTTTCAACATTTTTTCAGCTATATCACGACGGGAAGGGAAGGGAGGGGAGGGAGAGGGGGACTTACCTACTTGTAACAGAGCAGATCTAATGCTGCCTTTTTATAGTGCTGTCCCATCGAAATATCATGCCGTAGGCAGACATGACACCCCACTTAGTCACACTATACTGACACCGAGCGAACCAGTCTTTGTTCTATACGCTTAATGCTGAGCGTAAGCGAGGAAGCGACAAGTTCCATTTTTCAAGTCTTTGGTATGAAAGGGAGAAATGAGAAGGGTATAGGGTATAATGAGAAATTAGAAGGGAACATGATATGATGATAGCAGTTTGAAAAGTGAAGGGAGCGAGAAACAAGGTGCAAGATGAATGGATGAAAAATATCCGCTGTGCGAGGTAGATAATGCCTGTTAATTTCCCATTACTCTCCATGACACCCGGTAACGCATGTCAGCTGATAACGGATGTCATCTGTTGTGTTACACTGGTGATAGGCCTACATATATTCAGAAATTTATAAATAAGAGAATAGAACCTTTAAAACAACGGAATATTGATCTATTATTCCACAGAAACGCAATCATCCGCGGTCATTGTCGTCAAATTGAACACAGGTCATATGTTCGTCTATTTTTGCCGGGAAATAGCGTCGTTAATACGCAACCACCCACCACCATATCGTTAACAGTCTTTAATAATATATGACTTTGTCTGAAATACGATACTCGGGTACATGTTTACTACTGGTTGTACTCCTATAGTATCCCCCATCCATCCATAAAACCCGTGGGAACCAAATATACCACGTGCCTTGCTGACAGTATTGCTGATTAGCCTTACCAAAATAGGCTTTATGAATGAGCGGATGCACCTCAAAGAACTTATTGGAAACTAATAAACGGTTGAATGAATAAGACGATCCCTAATAAAGAAATGAACGCATAAACCGCTGTCGGCATTTTCTTTACAGCAGGCAATTTCATATAACGATTTTCTTTTTCATTGAAAGTGGTCGTAATTCGTGTTGATCTTCTTGAAGAGAAACAGGCTAACGCTCACTTAAACCGGGTCGGACCTACATCCTCTGCTCTACGTTCTTTTCACATCCAGCGAGACTCGCTTTTCCGAGCGGAATCTCACGCGTAATTAGTGACCATCCCCCCAAATTTGAGGGGGCGGTGATTTGACGCGTATGATTTCCGCGTATGATCTTCTGGTTTTGTTTTTTTCAATTCTCTCCATATAAAAGTCCAGTACTGTTGTTTCGTGTAATGTATTCGTATTTGAGTTGACAAAAGTCATTGATGCCGTATAAAGTAATAACAGGCGGCCCGCATGTGCTTCGTCGTTTATAGCCCATGCCCACTGAAATTGCCGAAGGTTAAACTGCACGCACCTCTATGACCGTACACGGCATTATTGACATTTGTCCCGGTGAACATGAAAACATTATGACGTCTGCCTATGTAACTGAGCCTCGGTACATGAAATTGCAGTATTGGAGTCTTTTATGGAGTGAATTACACAGTTATTTCAAGCGTGATATATTATCAATATCCCAGAGTAATTGTGGTCATTTTGTAGAGTTCAATTTCTTATACACACTGCTGAAATGAAAAGTTGAACAGTTAACTATTCTTTTTTGACAAGCTCCGAAATAGACGACTGATTAAAATGGGCAGACTATAGTACTGAACTACCCGATGTATATGCCATCAACTGAGTAATAACTGTGTGTAAAAACGCGAGAAACTGGAGAACTGGTTCTTCACAATCAGCTGGAAAACGAATCCATATGAGTTGTCTCCCTTGTTCAAACGTTCATCCGTCGTTTATTAATAAAAGGCAAAACAGCTCATAATTATTTTAATCTCCGGATTATAATGAATAGATTTTGGCTAACTTCATGCATCGTTTATGTAGTTAGTACGCTTTATCAACTGATTACGAAAATCGTTTCAAACAATTAATACAGTTGCTTTTATTTTGTTAAAATCTCACCATTAAAACCACGCTTTGTCGTCATGAATATATAAGGAATCAAATTGCCCACATTGGCAAGGTGACTACAACATTAAAGAGTTTTAAACTTTGAAGTGGATATTTACTGTTGATAAAGTTAGTAGTGAAAGGAAAAAGTTCCTTGGAGCGATGATGTAAGAGGGAGTCTCGATGTCCATATAGAGGTATGGATCCCACTTAAGTGTGAGTCGTGATCTCACTATCACGATGATTGCTCTTCGTTTCTTGCGTCGTTTCACTGGACATACCAAGGGCGTGGACACATTTTGCCGGTCCGCAAAAAAAAACAACAGAGGAACAAAAAAAAAGGAAACAAAGAGAGAAAAGAAAAGGAAAGCAAGCCTAGCATAGAAGAAAAGTTTATCTGATCCCTTATCTTTTTGAATTGTTGCTTAATACAGGGGAAGTAAAGTTATCCCCGCAAGTGCGTATACACTGTAAATAAATCGGACGCCGACGTGTTATGAGAGTGTTCAAGATTAAATACGCGTGTTGAAGGTCAACCCAAACGGAATTTGTTTTGGTCTAAAAATCCTTAAAAATCCCATACTTCACTTTGTATGAAAAAAATATTGAAAAAATTCTAATCTGGTCAGAAACACACGTAATATGGGAGCAAAGTGGGCTTTTTCACACTTTTACAGCTGGGTTGATGACGTCACGCAGGGCAATTGCCTGAGAAAAAATAGCGGATAACATGGAAAGCGGAGTGCAGTCAGAGCTCCGATTCAAATGTCGATTCGAGCGATATCAGCTCCTTAGATGGAAATATTTTTCGCCAAGACGATGAAATAGACATAGAGGAGGATGATGACGGGCAAAATAACAGTTGTTTGAAGACCAACGACGGAATTCAGCCCTATCAATTTGAGCCGTACGGCTCCGATTCTGACAGTGGCAGCCATTCTTGACAACGTGAAACTCGACGACGACAGGATTCGGAGAGGTCGTTTGTTGAATACAGATTGGTATGCAACTTGACTGGAAACCTTATTATCGTCATCCATAAGACCAAATGTCCATATATTTCAAACTGTATTGAATGTAGAACGATTCTGTGATGTAAAGAACGAGCACGTCTGTGTTGTTGTTGTTGTTACTGGCCGAGACGACCTTTTCGAAGGGATAAACTCCAGGATTCGGCAGAATGGACAGTAAACTGTTGATAACCCTACTGATATACGTCCGATTTGAACTCTGTTTGTTTTCCTATAATCCCCATGAAATACCAATTTCAGAATTATATAGTTTGATAAAAAAACTTTGGACATTCACGGCGAAAAGTAAGCCGTGGTGAGTGAGTGTCGAAACGACGTGATGGATCGCGGCATTCACATTTGCTCAATTTTCGACAAATTACGTAAAATAAATTGAAATCGAATGATATTCCCACAATCTCAAATGCCAAAGGATTATGAAAGTATTATTATAACTTCTGTATCTACAGCCATTCACTTCAATTGGTGTTCAGAACCAATAGGTGTTAAGAAAAAAAGGCGACCGGTTTGCCCCAATCCTTGTAGCGACATGTACGATTGGGGAGCATTGATAGGATATTAATTTATTAAGATTGGGTTTGCCCGATCACTGTACGACTTTGTCGTTGTCTGATATACATGCACTCTCACACTTGTAGGTACCCAGCCCCTGTTTCATAATGTATTGTAAAGGGGAAACAAAAGGGAGTAACTCTGCCTATTAAAAAATACTTGAAATAATTTTTTCATTTTTTTTTTTTCATTTTTTTTTTTTTATTTTTTTTTTTTTATTTACTTATCAAGCGTATATATATTTATGAAAGATCATTTTATTATTATTAAATAGTATATATGAAATAGAGACTCATCCATTCTAACTTGTATGTGCTCAAGCAACAAATGCCACATCATGGATAGCATTCTGGGCGTTCATCGGGGACGCGAGAGCGAGCAGGGCATGTACAGCCGTCTCCCTGCCCGAGGCCTCGCTTGCAGGCAAGGTTCGTTCAGCCGATGTCCGTGGTAGATTCTTCTTGTCCGATTTCTTTGCCGTCACATTCTGATTGTTCTTAGGTTTGATAGTTGGAATAGCTGTAATCTTAAGTTTTGGTTTGTACCCGAATTCAACTGCTACGCTGTAGAGGTCCTCGATTCATGTCTTTTTGTCAAAATGTGCTGAGCAAATTATACGAGTACTGGCTCGGGCCCTCTTTCCACACCCTCGTGTTGCGTAAAAATGTCGTCCAATTTGCAGCGATTTTCTCGGCTTTAGGCCACAAATAAATACTAACACCGTCATCTGTAGTAAAACTGCAACCTCCCACTACACAACGTCGCGGCATATTTAACAAATGATGCCACGATAATCCGAAAATCTCCAGAAATCAGCAGCTACTTATGACTGTAGTATACGGCTTTAACATAGAGAATACAAGACGGCTGTCCCTCCGTGACGTCACAGCTGGAATTGACAGGAGAGCGATTTTCACCTTTCAAACGGCAATATCTCGCCAACCAGACGGCACAAAATTATGAAAAAAATATCATTATTTTCAGAATCGAAAGGACTATTTTTTTATATTTTTGACCTCGGCTCGTTTGGGTTGACCTTTAAAGTTGTGAACACTTATGTTAGAGTTTAGAATGCTATTGTCCAAACTTTGAATGCGTGTGTTAAAATAATGATCACATGAGTTCATAATGCGTTCTGCATTTGAATACCTGCGTCATTGGTTTCAATGCTAAAGTTCAAAAATGAACATGGAATTTAACAATTTGAACAAAATTACGCGTTCAATAAGTGTTACAATTTAGGCGTTTGAGAACTGAAAAGCTCAGTTTACAGTGTACCAGAAGGCCTAAAATAAGATTACAATCGAGCAGTGAACAAAGCAAGAGATTGACGGTTTCCGGCTCAAATCTCGTGCCACAGCCTTAGAATATGGAATAGTGTGTTCCAATCCAATCAAATGTCGCCTATACTTGAACTAAATAATCAACACGTCGGTTGAGCAGAAACTTTTCCACTGTAAACTTGTTTTGTTTTTCAGTTGAGATCGCAGTTTAGTATTTCTTTATTCACAATACAAACTCTCAACTTCTTTTCACAAAGAAAAGCTAGAAATAAAGATATAAAATCTATCCGAGACCCAAAGTCGCTGTTTGATAACAGGTGTAAATATGATTTATATGGATAAGTTTTTCCTACTATTCCAAGAAAGCACTACTAAGCTAACATTTTTGATAAGTCGGGCGACTGCAAGTCGAAAATAGTCCAGTTATCATCGATTAAATATATTTCATATGTTAAAGAGATAGCGAAGCGACCCGATTAACGAACCAGAACGCATCCGCTTAGCCACGCGTCAAGGCAGCCGCCCGCTGTTATCGGTGCAAGATAGTACTTTCTCAGGATTAACTTGAATTATAGTGCAAACCCGGGATTGAATGATCATTTCAGCTGGTTTATCATTGTAGTGATGACCACTGTAATGAGACATTTCTGAACAATTAAAAGTGCAATTGTTACAAATTTATACCGCTCAAATGCTCCACCAATTTACCATCAATTTCCTAAAGAAATTCTACGCTGCCAGGGGGATACCCCCTCTCAAGCCCCAAACTTGAAAACTTGTCTCGCTCTTGCATACATATAGGTCCAGCGCGGATTGAATGAGCGTTAAGTTTTGCCATGGTTTAAAGAGATCATATAGTTGTAGCATCATTTCGCCCCCACCTCCCCCACACCTCCCCCACACGATAGGCCTTCTTAACTTAGTGACTATAATTGACATCATCAGAATGAACAAAACATGTTGTCGTTTTACACAACGTGTAGCATTGCACTGTAACGTAGGATGGACAATTTCCGGAGCTTTGCGAACCGATGAAGCTCAAATAAAGGACCGTTCCTCAAAACATGTTGTTGAGAGAAATAATGAAATTAAGTCATTTTGAGACTGATTAATTCCCAAATGGCCCATTGATATGCGATTATCCTATCTATTCCCATCTTCACAAGAAACCTTGACCGTCTTGCACAGCATATCCCGTTCCGCCCACTTTCAGTGTTTTCCACAGTTGCCTGACTTGTGGGATACTTGATGGTTAAGAAATACGTATATTTTCAATAAATGATAAAAATTGTATTAAATATATATTTTTTTTTTTCTTCAAGTCGATTTGTTTTTAAATACTTTACCTTTATATTTATTAATTGTCATAATTTATTGAAATGTACGTATTCATCTACCAAATATATCCCACAAGCCAGTCAACTGTGGTGTTTTGGGATCTGCTGTCACGGGCCATGGATGGGATAATCAAGTGATCAATCTGCTGATTGGCTGAAAAATACTGCCGCATTTCCCATGAACACGACCCATTCCCATGTGTACAAGACAGGGTAGAGAAACGCCTGGTTTCAGCGAGGATGGTTGGGATGGGATTATCCTACCTCTTCTAGGAAAGGTTGGAGAGATATTCACCAACAAATAAATGCGTGCATGAGATTGTGTTGGTGGAAAGTTTGGGACCGACGAATATGCATATTTTAGTGTTCGATGTTCTAGGTGGAAAAGTTAGTGTTGAAATTTTGGGGGTGTGAAGGAAGGTGTTTTGGGGTAGAAATGGACCTTGGTCCGAATACGTCGTGTGATGTGGCATCTTGTAGCAACGACCGCCAACGCCAAGCTCAGGTGAAGCTCTGATTTTCATGGAATTGTCACTAATTCATTGGAAATGCAGTGACGCCTGTCAACGTCCGTCGTTACGCCTTAACGCCCTAGCATAACGCCTTGACGCCATGATATAGACAGATGAGAGAAAAACAACAACAACAACAAGGATGATGGATGGATGGATGGATGGATCTACTTGGGCACTCCATCGTGGTACGATGGGCACTGGTCATGCAGGACATGCTGTGCAACCCGTTCCCCCAACCCTTCCTACACATTGTCCCTTGTAGTGAGGTGGCTTAGGGCCATATTTTGAGAAGATCGTGACACGCTGGACCAAAGCACCAAACTTGGCTCACTCATCACTTGAGACATATAGAACAATATCAGAAGGGGTGCCCGTTGCTCTGGGCTCTGTGATACCCTGTGGCCCCCAAAAGGGCATCTGAGGGGCAATATTGTTATTCAATGAATAGTTAAGCTCCCAACAGCTTCGTTATTTTTATTATCCTTAAGGCTGGGAAGCTGAAACTTGCCACACTGTATCACTTGTTCAAGCGCTACCAGAAAATGTAACAAAATCCAAGATGGCATCCATGATGACATCATTTTTCAAAAATAAGCCATTTTGTAGACGATTTTTAGGGCCGATTTTTCCAATTTTTTTATTCGCGCAATTTTCTTCGCTGAAACTGCCTGGTTAATTAGTAAATAATCATTTATTCGAGAAAAACAAAATTTGAGTACTTTTACGAAAACAAAACACATTAATTTTGAAGGAATACGAGGAAAACAGAACTTTGCAGTTACATCCTAATGTCATCCATTTTTAATTTACGCATGATGCTCTGCTCCGAGTATTGTGCTACAGGCTCAAAATAACCTATCATAAGCTATAACTGCGCTAAGTTCTCAACATTTCTTCATTTTGGAGCACCAGGGAAAAGTTTTCTGAGAAGGAAGTGGGGTGACTGAAACCACCTAAACCAATTAGGTTTACATAATCGCCTGTGTAAAAGAAGACAATCGCCCCTTATCCATGTAAAACTTGAAAATTCAGCTTTCCATCTCGTAAAATGGAAAACAAAGATGGAAATGCACAAGGCTGACCAGGTTAGTTTTTCTGGGTACTCTTGCATTTACAAGGTTTATCGCATGTTGAAGCGTTTACTCCATCAGACGTCCTCGATGCTCATCCATTAACATCCGATGAGTTATTTGTTTGAGCTGATCTGTCATCACATCTCCCGAACTAGCGTATCTAATTCCGCTTAAGCCGGTGCTAGGGGCGGTGTGGATACTTCTTAATCTCCACATGAACCGCCACAAACAAAGCGCGACTGAGATACTAAGGCTACGTCCGAGAATCCACCGTATTCTCGGGTCTGCATGATTGGTGCTGAGGGAAGCTTTCTTGGTGAGTCATATGGTTGCTTTTTAGTCGCCAAACGTCGTCAATTTCTCCCACCACTTGCTCATCGCTCCAATTTCAATCTTTCTACTTTCAAGTTTGAGAGATGAATAGCTGAATTAACAAGTGTTACACGGACCGGGGACTCTTGTTATAGTTCTACGCGTTTCTGTGTGTTCACTTGTGGCCGCCGTATATAAGTAATAGTTACTGAGACTGAGGGATTCAAGCTGTATAAACACTCGCGTCCGTGCAAATTGCACACCGAGGTCGCGAAATGTATTATTCAACACGAGGGATTCATTTTTCTACAATCACCCGATTGACAATGGACTTTGCATGTGTGAAGGTGTTCCAAATTGAAGAGCACGGCTGTGAAGATAACCAGAATAAATGTTGACGATATCATTTTGAACAAAATATTGGAAAGAAGAGACAGTTTTGTTATGATTATACTATTATCATAAGTTTACGATAAATCAATACTGTTGACATAGATGTATAAATAGCTGTTTTTCCATTTATCATTTAATGTTTGCAGTAAATGGTATTTCCTGTTAAATTTCGTAGCCAGAAGGATACGATAAATTGAGGCAGTTTTAATCTTAGTGTTGTTGGGCTGTATTGTGGGCTTCGCGACCTCTGTGTACAATGCACTGCCGCAAGTGTTTACAGGCAAGGCTTTGGTGTAAGACCTCCCATCGAAAAGGTAATATCCTGGACAAAAGACTGACAATACAACTTGCAGCAGATCCTTTGTCAATTATATTTCGTGAGTCTTACACCAAATCGTTTTAGTTTTAGCTAAAAACCCAGGTCAAGGTTAGTAACTATCTTCTTCAGCTGTGACGGTGTAAACTTCGGTTTTCGTATTACATGAAGGACGACCTGATGACGAAAACTTCCACAACCCGTTTGACTGGTCCGTAACTCTCACGTTATCGTTACAAAGATTTGTAACATGACATGAAAATTACATATCCCTATGTCCATACGCATGATCTCATACCAGACCCATAATTAACGGAATGTCTGACAGAAATTCACGTTTACCGATATACATTTCACTTGCATCGACATATATATGGGGGGGAAGGGGGATTTGGCTTAATGTCACACTCAAGTTTGTTTCACTCATATGACACATATATGTAAGGCAGTAAATTAATGCACTGCCATATACAGACGCGTCACATTTTGACTGCTTAGGTTGCAATCAACGCTCAGCAGGCGACAACCAAAGAATAGCCCTACATTTACGGCAATTCCTGTTATAATGTATGTATAGAAGAATACGCCACAGGGCTGGAGTGATTTATTGAACAATGGAGGAGATATTATTTATGGACGTACGACAAAATATTGCTACTTCTCTCGCTGTGCGAGGGGAAATTCTAATGTATTGTTGTGTATTGTTATTGTATACACTTCTTGACTGGTTCGGATTGGTTGAAAAAAAATGGATCTACAGCCGAGAAATGTTCACTTTCAACACAGGAGCCGCCGTCCTGTTGAACTCGAGAAGCATGGGCGACAACTCTCGTTCTTCCCATCTTCGCACAGTCGTCCTTTGAAACTATCCGTAGAGGAGAATGTCCGAGTAACTCTCCATTCCTTAAAAATAATGAAGCCGAGGCCCCGACCCACCCACTCACCAAGGCCATGGTTTTAACGCCGATATTAGTTTAACTGTCAAAGCAGTACATGTTGTCGTGACGATGATGTCACGATAATGTATGGTGTTCTATTTGGGCCAAGTTTGCGTCGCGTGGCGACTTTTAGAAACTCGCCACTCGCCACGCGCCGTGGACCTCTCCGGCGCGCGGCGACTGGCGACTTTCTGCTATCTCTTAACCTGCAAAAACTCGCCAGTCGCCACCCGCCGTAAAACACGGCGAGTTTCGCTCTATCTCTTAACCTGGAAAAACTCGCCGCGCGCCACTCGCCGGACAAACCACGGCGCGCGGCGACTGGCGACTTTTGACTTCTGGAATTCTCAGGACTTTTTCTCAAGTGCGCATGCCCGAGGAGCATCAATTATGCAGTTGCAATATCATAAATCACAGTCGCGATCTCATCGAATTTGAGGAAGTAAAAAAAATATGGAAACTGTTGAAAGAAATACGTCTTTTCATCTTTAAAAATAGGGTCTTGATAGTTTGTAGGGTTTGTGATACAGGAAATATCAACCCAACAAAGAGCCGCTCTATGGATTAAAACAGCAATAAAGGATCTCTTATACAAAGATATATCCCGTTTTTCACATAAAACTTACGAAGAGAGAAATTCAATCATCCAGAGAAAATGTTAGCATTTTTTCTTATTTTTTTAATCAATATGACGATGACGCTCTATTCGCTTTCTTAATATTTCATACAGCATATTAGTTGACGTTGCTTTTATCTTGTAAAACAAAATTCCCGCGTCGAGTGATTTATTGTATCTTAAATAAAGAACAATTTCAAAGCGATTCATTCTGAATTGAAAACGATATGCTGTTTTATAAATATATATAGGCACTTATATAAAAAAAAGATTAAAAAAACGATTGAAAATGTTGTCTTGGTGTCAACTTTTTAAAATATACCAGCAGATAATAACGAGAGTATGCAAGTTCTGCACAGAAACGGATAACGAGTATTTTAATAAAGAAATAATTGCACATTTGACAAAATTAGATTGCCCTATATGCGTATTGCATTAAAAAGAAACTTGTTTCAAAAAATAACTATATTAATTATTACAGATAGCTTACATCTTCAAAATTAGTCACATAGCATCAGATGTAGCTGGAGAGTTCATTCATTAGAAATTATGTATATTTATGCACGAGGAAGAGATTTAAAATTAAATTAAATGACAGCATGTTTCGAACAAAGTATTCCGATAATTGATGCTCCCCGGGCATGCGCACTTGAGAAAAAGTCCTGAGAATTCCAGAAGTCAAAAGTCGCCAGTCGCCGCGCGCCGTGGTTCATCCGGCGAGTGGCGCGCGGCGAGTTTTTCCAGGTTAAGAGATAGAGCAAAACTCGCCGTGTTTTACGGCGGGTGGCGACTGGCGAGTTTTTGCAGGTTAAGAGATAGCAGAAAGTCGCCAGTCGCTGCGCGCCGGAGAGGTCCACGGCGCGTGGCGAGTGGCGAGTTTCACTACAGTCAAAAGTCGCCAGTCGCCGCGCGCCGTGGTTCATCCGGCGAGTGGCGCGCGGCGAGTTTTTCCAGGTTAAGAGATAGAGCAAAACTCGCCGTGTTTTACGGCGGGTGGCGACTGGCGAGTTTTTGCAGGTTAAGAGATAGCAGAAAGTCGCCAGTCGCCGCGCGCCGGAGAGGTCCACGGCGCGTGGCGAGTGGCGAGTTTCTAAAAGTCGCCACGCGACGCAAACTTGGCCCAAATAGAACACCATAATAATGTGTCATTTAAGAAGACATGAAGTTAACATTGTAAATGATGAACTCTGAATTACGCTCGCTGATTCTGCCTGGTGCGCTTGGTCTTACATGCAGGACATTGTGCATATGACAGTAACTCGAACTGTTTATGGTTGAAGATCGACAGATTAGTCGTTTCCGACCTGGTGTGATTCCACCTCGATCAGTCATGCCTATGGGATGGGAGACAACCCCGTTCGAACTCTCAACTCCTAATATGCAAATCACTCATCCCATCACTAAAGTGATCTGTTTATCTGCCATGTATATAAACGTTTCACAAGCATGCTATCATAGAGGAACACGAGTCCCTCATAGCTTAGTAATCTTATGTGGTATATATGCGTTATCACAGCATTAGTTAATGTATACTGGATAGTGTGTTTCTCTTGAAGCTGGTACAGGCTCTAGCTACCTTAACTCTCCATTCCGTAGAAAGACAAGTTCGAGCAACTCTCCATTCCTTAAAAATAATGCAGCGTTGGGACAAAAGAGTGACGTCACAAGTGTGCTTTAAAGGGATGTATTGATTACAATTATGTAGGACGAGTGCGAGGTGGGGTGCTCTTGTAATGGATCAACCCGGTTTATCTGCCATCGGGTGAGGTGTTCTTCTGAAAGAACACCGGAGCACATGCAAAGTCCATTGTCAACCGGGTGATTCCAGAAAAAGAATCCCTCATGTTGCACAATAGAGCCAGTGTGTAATTCCTGAGAAATCATGATAACAAAATCTCATGGGGAAGTCTAAGATAGCCGCCTGGTGACCATATTGGATTTTCGATTCGGACCGAAAAAGGCATCTTGCATATGGAGACCCTAATGGGAACCTGTGTACCAAATTTGAGAAAGATCCATGCAGTACTTCCTGAGAAATGACGATAAATTTTCATGGGGAAATCCAATATGGCTGCCTGGTGGCCATATTGGATTTTTGAATCGGACCAAAAAAGGTATCTTGCACAACCAGACCCCAAGGGGAACCTGTGTATCAAATTTGAGAAAGATCCATAAAGCAGTTCCTGAGAAATCACGATAACAAGGTTTCATGGAGAAATCCAAGATGGCTGCCTGGTGGCCATATTGGATTTTCGAATCGGACCGAAAAGGGTATCTTGCACAACTAGACCCCAAGGGGAACCTATGTACCAAATTTGAGAAAGATTCATACAGTAGTTCCTGAGAAATCGCGATAACAAGGCTTCATGGGGAAATCCAAGATGGCTGCCTGGTGGCCATATTGGATTTTCGAATCGGACCAGAAAAGGTATCTTGCACAACTAGACCCCAAGGGGAACCTGTGTACCAAATTTAAGAAAGATCCATGCGGTAGTTCCTGAGAAATCGCGATAACAAGGTTTCATGGGGAAATCCAACATGGCTGCCTGGTGGCCATATTGGATTTTCGAATCGGACCAAAAAATGTATCTTGCACAACTAGACCCCAAGGGGAACCTGTGTACCAAATTTGAGAAAGATCCATAAAGTAGTTCCTGAGAAATCGCGATAACAAGAAGTGTTTATGGACTGACGGACTGACGGAACACGGATGACGGACCACGGACGAAAAGCGATTTAAAAAAAAAAATTAAAAATCATGAAATCATCATAGCCATCTGAAAATCTAATCATTTCATCAGTCAACATTCAGGAAGCTCTCACCAAAGTTTGGTCAGGCCCGACTTCATAGATCTGCAGATATTCAGCGGACAAGAAAATGTTGACGGACGGACATGGCAACGACAAGACCCCACAGCCCTATGGGCTGAGGGGTAACAAAGGGAGACAACCAATCTAATTCATGTACATGTATCAGACTTCTGACACGATGTCGACTTTACATCAGTAAATTAACAAACCTCTCGACAGGAATCCACTTTTGATCCGGCTTCTAAAAGTTCTTTGGCTATTGTAGCATTCCCCATTTGTGCAGCGATCCACAAAGAAGTGGCACCATCCTGAAAATACGATCAGCACAGAATGATCAGTAACCATAGCAACTGAAAGTGGTATAGGCTTTCCAAAAAGGTATGACATTTAAAAAAGAAGTAGGACAAAATGCTGTGAAAATATACACAATCGTTTTGTGAATGTGTAAGCAATTAATATGGTCATTTTGTCCTTGACTTTGAGCCAATCCAGGTGAAATGGCACGATGTTGGACAGTCATCTGGGTCGCTGTTAGATGTAGATGTACTGTTAAAACATTTGACTACATGGGCATAGACAAGTTCTAAAGTTTGGAGGGGGTGAGTCTGAGAGGCGAGTATTCCCCCCTCGAAGCTAAGGAATTTTTTGGGGAAAATTGATAGTAATTTAGCATTCACTCAGAGCATTTGAGCAATAGAGCCTGGAGATAAACAGGAAATGGCAATCAGGGAAACTGATTGCATAGTTCATGAGTTGGAATTGTGCAAGGCTCTCATTAGTCCCTTGTTTACCTTTCTTTCTACATCTGGTTTTGCTCCTTTCGATAACAAAAACTTGAGCATCTGAACGTGGCCATTTTGCGCTGATATAAAGAGAGGAGTGGCGCCATCTACCATCTGGGTATGTATATCCGCATCGTATTTGAGAAGTTCATCGGCGACATCCACATGGTTGCACTGACAGGCCACAAATAATGATGTTCCTCCGTCCTAAAACAATCAAATATTACACTTTTACAGTCTGGATTTTTCACAGAGGGAATGGAATATATTTCACACCCGTTGCTAACAACCAATTAGAATATTCAATTTCTGGACAATATTCAATTATTTGTTTAAATAAATTTTTGAATCTAAAATAATTACAACAATGAAGAAATAATGGATTATTTTCATGCAGTTGCTTTGTAAAAAAAAATTCAATGAAAAGTTCACTCGAGAAAGAGTGGAAATTGATCCCACACATTTTGACTGAAACTCAAAGGTTATTTAAGTTTAAGTTTGGATGAAATTCACTCAAGTTTGAGTAGATAAATCACCCAAGTTGAGTGAGCTGATTCCACAAGTTTATTTTCACTCAACTTGAGTAAAATTCTCTGAACTTGAGTGGAAGACACAAAAATTTGAGTGAAATTTTCCCCTGAAGTACTTTAGTGTCAATTTTCATTTTTAAAATTTCACTCAATTATATTTTAGAGGGTTCTAATCAATTTGATCACCCCTCGGGGCCTGATCCAGGCAATTTTTGAACCCGTTATAACGGGTTTGGGCGCCATGAATTTGGATTTTTTTTTTAGCAAATTTCCTCTCTGAACAGGCTGAAACCTACACTAATACAAGTACTATTGCCAAATATTAAGTTACCAGGCTGTATTTAGACCATTCAATACTCCCACAGCTTCCTTGGGCTTCGACAATCCCACATCGCGGCCTATTTCACTATAACTTATCACACTTTGGGCCATGTAAGCGTACCAAAACTAAAATTCTAGATCAGGCCCTGCCCCTAATTTATGGTGAGAACTTTCACTTCCTGTGATTGTATTACTGTACTGTATACAGGATGTTCCAGCAAACCAAAGTTCTTCATCATGATATTCAGCGTCATAACAGGAGTCACATGTTAAAATCAACAACCATTGCAATCCTCAATATTACCCTATCAACACGAAATGAAGCTTCTCTACAATGGCTTCTGTGGAAATACAATCTCGCCTCACTATAAGATACGTACCTCAATATAAGGCTTGTACTAGGGTGTCCCCCAAATTAATAAATGCATATAATTTCATCCCGTTTAGGCTGACAATCTATAAGGTGGTTCCAATTTGACTCCCCAATAATAATGTTATAGAAAGATTACATATAACGGTTTCCAATATTATTTTCATCCGCTCAGTTTTTAATTCTGATAAATATAGAATATAATAATCAAAATTTTGGACAGAGAAGATGGGTGTAACCTTACTAACCCACCAAAATATATTTATTGACCTATCAATCTTCTTTTTGTTTTTCTATTTCCTGCTAAAATCATAGCTTTCTCCGCTAAATTTGATTGACCTGTATAAAAAAAATATATATTTTTCAACCTAACTGAAAGGGTCAGGTAATGCCCACCAAACTAATTTTTATGGATAGCACTCTATTTCTTCTAATATTTTGTGACATTTTTAGGAGCAGAAAAAAAACTTTATGTCAAGCTTTGCCATCTGAATACATGTCAATAGAAGAAATACAGTAAATATCAACTTACATAACTTGCTAAATCCACCGGAGCTCCACTTTGTAGTAAACACTTCACAATTTCTATATAACCTCCCTGAGATGCAAAGAACAGTGCACATGTTCCTGTCTGAAAAACACAACAATCGACAGTTCATTAGAATTTGATCAGTTCATATTCAGTATGTTTGGAAATTCAATTCAAATATGAAGAATGAGAATGAAGTCACACCTTTCACATGTCTCAGAAACTTTTAAATGCCCCCTAATAACAGTATTGCAAAATCAAACATTTATAGATAATGTTTCTGTTTGTAACTAAGTCAAACCTGCTTTTAATTAATGCCTTTAATCCCTTATTAAATGCACAATCAAACGTAGAAAACGGAAGTTAAAAGAAAAAGTTAACTCCCCTAGGAGAGAGTTGTCCGCCCCTAGGAGAGCTCTCCATTCAATTCCAGCGTGGCCACTATAAAGGTGACTGTAAGCCTCATTCCTATCCTCTTTCTCAAACCGAGACCAGTAGTGAACAAGGCCGCGGTACGAGGGGACGGAAGGGTGGGCACATTAAATTAAAAGCAGGTTTGACTTAGTTACAAACAGAAACATTATCTATAAATGTTTGATGTTTGCTACCTAAGTCTTAAACCTGCTTTTAATTAATGCCCTAGTACCAACATACGGAGGTGGGAACCTCGGTCTTGTAGTAGATCAAAGTAGGCTAAGTGACCGCTGGAATGACACAGAAACATGGGCATAGCATGAACAATCCATAATCAACAAATGAAACCTTGGTCATCAACATAAAAAGGTTAAACATGTGAATAAGATACCGATGTACTTATCTTTGATTGTTCACAGCCATGTAGCTGTGCTTGTGGTGTGGAAATTATTAATTCCCCCCGAGAGAGAACCCCAACCTGTCGGTGGGTGGGTCTACTCGGGAAGCCGTCTATACCAAGAGAGAACCTCAACCTCAAGGGACATACGGTCTACTTGGTAAGGCCTATTTATCTTGGCTGTTCCTAAGACCGGGTGAGGCAGAACTGGTCCGGGCCTAGCGATCGCCAAGTCACACCACTCTCAGTCCACAATCGTCTTCCATCCAACTTGCATTTTAGGGAGTTGAGTGCAGAAGACGGTGCTGAGATCATGAGAAGGACGTCAGATTCAACCTGAAGGACACAATCAAAACCGCAGTTAAGGCACAGATCACACTCACCATGGATACACACATCTTAGGGTGATGATACAGTGTCTGACATCTCTTTAGAGGAACCAAGGTCGTCCATCTGACTTATTTCTTCCTTCAATATGAGATCAATCAATTGTGGACCAATAATATGAATGAGATGAGATGATACAGCAATTTGCAGATTCGCTGTGATGATACAAAATGCCGCCCCCCCCCCTTTTTTTTTTTAAATTTAGTTGACCACGTGCTGGGCATCTATACGCGGCCCAAGCGTGGTCATCCTATCCGACTGGACTGATATCTCTCAGATAGAAATTGGTGAACATGGAGTTCGCCGTCCAGACAAGACTGGACAATGTCAAGGAGGGGCAGGTTCTTCCATAAATCTCAACAAAAGAAACCTGGCCGGTAAAGCCGAGGGTAATATGGAGTAGTAATAGAAGATACTAATCTAACTTATCTTTTGAGTGTCTTCCCTTAAAAGGGTAAATCATGGATATGATACAGAATATACTTATTCTAGAGTGCCTCCATCCATGCAGCTGTGCTCGTGGTGTGATATGTAAACTCTACCAAGATGTCAGGATCCTCTACCACTCGGGTTGTTAGGTCTTCTTGGTCTTAGAGAGCGCCAAGCCACGCCATTCTCAATCCACCAACGACTTACGTCCAACCTGTCTTGTGAGATGAGCATAGGATACACAGCTGAGATCATCCAGAAGAAAGTCAGTTTCAAGCTGAAAGACACAAGCAAAACCGTAGTTAAGGCAAAGATTAAAACTCTCAAAGTGTCAGACCACTCAGATTGATGATTAGAGAGTCCATGGTCGTCTATCCGACTTATTCGTTCCTTCAAAGACGATCATGATGAAGTTTTAAAATTGAAACATACTTGAGACAATTGTTGGCTTGGAGAACCCGGGAATCGATTCCGGAACCTCTCGCCTGCAAAGCGAGCGCTCTACCATTTGAGCTAGCTTCCCTGGAGCAAGATGGCTGCCTTGCTGCAATGGTGACAAATTCTGCCCCCCCCGTCTCTTCTTGAAAGAACTAACCACGTGCTAGGTAGCCCTTAGTGGCCTAAGCGTGGTCACACTATCTGACTGCACTGACATATCACACAGATAGAAATTTGTGAACGTGGAATTTGCAGTCCAGATACAAGAACTGGACAATATCATGAAGGGACAAGTTCTTCCATACAGACCATGTGTAGCGATGGTACGAAACACATTAGAAGAAGTGGAAGCCAGTAGTGGGGGCGTCAATAGTACATCTACCTTCTGGCAATTGATAAGACTATTTTATGGTCTTCTATAACTACGCGGCTTTTTTTAAATATCAAGCCTTGCTGACCGGCGAAGGGATATGATAACCGTAGCCGACGAAATCGGTACGAGTAAGATAGTGACGGAAGGCACAAACAGGATCTGGCAGAAGAGGCCATGTACAAAGTCTGACAACGCCGGAATGGAGTACGACGTTGAGCGCACGGACCTGAACGAACAGACTCATTTTTGGCAATAACTTCAGGAATGGGCCGAAAAGAATGCAAGACCAATCCGCTGTCCAGGTCATAGAAGATCTTTCAAGAGCATAAAGATGAGACACTCTGGACGTCAAAGCAAACGCCGCCACAAAGGCCGTGTCATAAGACACAGCTTTATAGACGCGGACTCTAAGGGTTCACAAGATGGTAAATCAGGTCACACAGAACCACACCGATATCCTATTTCGGTAACAGTTGGCGAGTACAACGCGATTGTAATACGAAGGCGCGAATAAGCGCAGAGATATAATCGTTAAGGCTAAAGTCGGTACCAAAGGTAAGACGTAACACGCTAGCCAAAGCAGATCGATAGCCCTCCATGGTGCTAAAATGAAACTCCCTATCCTGGTGAGGGTGAAGGAGGAAGTCAATGCGAGGGAAATAGAATCGGGGACGGTATCACGTCCTCGGCACCAGGACCAATATAGGAACGTAAGGTCCTACATATAATAAACAACCTTAAGGTTGATGACAGAACCATAAAGTCAAAGTCTAACCATTGGTGTAATGATCTATACAGGAATAAAGTACTTGATGGAGAAAGCCGGAAAAAACTGTCCAAGTACACCACGAAAACATTGTGTTGTTTAAGCACAATCCTAAGGTAAATGGATCTCAACACAATGTTTGTGTGTTAAAGTCAACATGGTTCATTGTTAAAACAACACTGTGCTGAATTCAATTAAAGGTGACTAGTCCGTCATTCACATTCCCGCCGTCGTCCTCAGAGAATATCCACATCCATAATCCAAAGACCTATTCCATATAACAGTATCTGACCCAATACTGCTGATTGTAATACAATTTTGATATTCTGAACTCCAGACTGGAAACAACAAGGTCTGGACAGGACTCTCTTCGTAGAGTAACAACGAACCTAAGTAAATCACAATGTGAAAAACCAGAGAAGAAATGATACAAGTGGAAAGATGACGCCAAACGAATGGACTTCCCCTCCCGCCGATGACCGACGATGAAGAATCAAAGGGGTGCCGATGAATGGATATAAAATATGCATCTCACAAAAGAAGAAATGACGTGACAAACGGCGTTCCGAAAACGTCTAACCGATGTAATAGAACAACGCACAGGTGTATGAGAGACACATGACGGCGTAATGAACCTGCCGTCAAAGTGTAACAGGAAAGCGTAATGTGAAAAAATGCGAGAAACGTTGTATATGATAAACAACGTAGTGATTTCCCAATTCACAACAACTTAATGTATATACATGCTCAAACTGGAGCAGGATACAAACTTATAAAAGTACACGACGTAACCGAAGGGCGTTGCAAACAGTAACCCCGAAGTCGAATGTAATAAATTTTCCTTCTCTTTAAACGCAGTAGAGATGAACATATTAAATGTTTGTAGCGTTAATCACCAAATGTAAGCTCAATGAGATAAATGGGATTATGGATCTTTGTGTCAGTGAACATGAAAATAATGTGTCAATGAATATGGTTACATTATGACCTCTCCCGATGTAATTTGTCTCCTGTACATGAAATTCAGTACTGGAGTTTTATATGGAGAGAATATTAAACATTTACAAGTATGTTACTATCAATAACCAAAAAGTCACACAATCGACATCCAGAACAAAGATTTTTCCAGGAAACCAAAACAAATCCTTAAAGGATTTTTAAATTCCCGAGGAGAGGAAAAACATTTAAGGTCTCTCGCCGGCAGGAGGTTATTCAAAAATTTTGAATTTGAAATGACCTAACACGAACAAATTTGCCGAGAAGCGGAAGAACAGTAAGAAACATTACTAAAGAGCAGTTTGATGCTCTAGTAGACTGTACTGGTAATACAAACTTGGTAGAAAGAAACCATAGAAGACTTCACGACTTACGTGTCATCAGGCTTAAACCTTGGCCGGCCAATCGATTCCCACTCACGCTAGTTAAATTTTAAATTTTCTCATAGGGAAGAAATTAAAATTAGTGCATAAGTCCATCTGAATTATAAGCGTAACACAGTATACAGATGGAACAGCTTGGTGAGAAACAAAACAAAACACATGTATAAAACAAAATTGTGTATCAAGGCATAGCACAGAATCACAATAAACAGTGGGTAATAGAATTACTTACTCACGATAACCAACACGTGATCCCCTTGTTGATCGACACCCCTTAATCACATAAAGAGATCAGCAAAGACCTCATTAAAATGCAATAAAGTCGTAGCATTGAAGCCCCGTAACATCCATTTATGCTATTATTATAACATCGTTTACATAGGGTTGAGATGTGGTTACGTACACAAAAAAACAACAAACACGTAAACATGAGAGGCAGAATAAAACCTCCGTAAGATCTCTCTTGAAGACAGGATATCAAAATCACATAATAATAATTGATATAACAAGAGATTACCTTCTTGGTAGGTGAATTGAATGGATGCAAGAGAGAACAATCAAAGTCCGAACAAAAAACATACAACAACAACATGTTGTTGTTGTTGTTGAAACATCGACGGACTGCTTATAAAGACTCGGATTTCCCCGGCGGAGAAAACCGAACCTCCCGCGTCAAACGAGGGTAGTTCTCACAATCCTGGTAATTTATACACCAGATCAATGGATAAAAAATCATGAAACAACGAAGCAAAAACTTGTTCGTTTAAAGTACATCACAATAGGCTCCATACTGACCGAACACAACGGAATGTTGGAGGCTAATAAAAGCCTACCTCAAACACACCGGGTCGTAACTCAAAGTTTGTGTGAAGACGTAATATTGACTACACACTGGCCTAATGCAGGACTGTGTTATTTGTTAAACAGGAGATTTCCTAAAGACTTTTAGAAGAACATCGTCAGACGATCATTTCAAGAGAATTTAAAATCTCCGCCCCAAGTATTTAGCGACGTACGTCCAAAGACACTAAACACGTGGCCGACTCAAACGAATCCAAGATTCGCCCCACAAATAGATCGGGCACGGAATTAACTAAACTATGTCCACGTTGTTTATTAGCTTTCCTTTTTGGAAGAGATATGTGGTACCGATAGACAGGCGAAATAACCTGTGGTAAAGAATTCTTTTGTCTGAAGGAGACAATGGAATGGCCAGGCAAGACCGACCTGGTCTTTGTTGAGCGTAACAAAGGAACGGGTTTTGGATCAACCTAGACAATGAAACTCCGGACCGGGTCAAACTGTCTAGCAACCTAGAATTATCTTCGTGTATGATAGTAAGGAATACATACCGACGTGGGAGAAACTGGGTCTTGACCAGCTCGGTCAAGATCCTAACAACACTTCACACATTGACCAAAGAAATTTCTAAGACCCGTCTGTCGATCTCCGAAATAGACGGGTCCTCACAAGCATATAAAAGCAAAGCACGACGGCCCTGGGCATAAATCCTCCAAGCCGTCGGAACCCAGAATACATATTCCGCGTACGTGGACGCACAATAACACAAATCTTTACATGAAAAGCAAGCCGTGTGAGCGTCCAAAAGGGAACAAATTTTTCCCGCACATACGACACGGAATAAAAGACGGAACTTCCGACATAATAATACAGTAAGTAAGTTCCGAATAATACAACCAACTCAACACTTGATAAAGGATATACCAGCGAGACAACAACAACCAATGTTGTAAAATTGACTCTGAATACTTCCCTAGATGTGCACTGCTCGAGCAAACAAGAGAAAGAGGATAGGAATGAGGCTTACAGTCACCTTTATAGTGGCCACGCTGGAATTGAATGGAGAGCTCTCCTAGGGGCGGACAACTCTCTCCTAGGGAGTTAACTTTTTCTTTTAACTTCCGTTTTCTACGTTTGAT